>RJWJ010001903.1:0-16317 GCA_004363605.1 Indri indri | reverse complement strand
AAAAATTATTTATTTTGAGACAGAGTCTTCCTCTGTCACCTGGGATAGAGTGCACGCCCAGCCAGATATACCTTTTTAAATGAGGGTGTGCTTAGTAAGTGTTGGCTGAAATGTATTCAGTTTAAGGACATTTGCTCTCAAATTGTTTGGTCCCAAGTCCTTAACAGGCAATCCCCCAAGACCCTCAACCCCCACTGCCCTATACCCTACACACACACAGGGTCTGGGTTTTTTGTTTTTTGGGTTTTTTTTAATCCTTGTACCTAGAGCCATATATGTAGGACAGCAGGAATAAACAGTTGTCAGGATTCCAGGATGCCTGTTTCCCAGCTTAGAGCCTTAGAGTCCTTGTTTCTGTAGAGTGCAATATAGACCACTTTTTTTGTTAAGTGAAAGTCAAGGACTCTTTGTCTTCCTTTAGGGGACAGCAAGTCCTTGTCTTCTTGTGGTATAATCTTAGGATTCAGCAACTTGCATTAAACAGGAGCTTCTCTAACATGGCTGGAAATTGTGGGAGCTGAGCTACAGATTTCTAAGGACCTTATGGGAAAGCTTTGGCTGTTGGAGTGTAAGAATCTAGTGGACTCTTTTATTGGGATTTTGGAGGGGCTGAGGACTCAGGTCTATGACATTTCAAAGAACCTCTAGTCATTAACTGAGAGTAAAAATGCTGGAAGATAAAGGGAAACTTAACTATAACATTAATTTAGTAGAAATAAACTATTAAGTGGGATTAACGTAAGAGCTGTGAGCAAAAAGTTCCCGTGAAGTGAGGCAAAGAAAATAGTCTCAAATCAGCTGGGTGTGGTGGCTCGTGCCTGTAATACTAGCACTCTGGGAGGCCAAGGCGGGAGGATGGCTTGAGGTCAGGAGTTCAAGACCAGCCTGGGCAACAGCGAGACCCCCATCTCTACTAAAAACAGAAAAAATTAGCTGGGCATGGTGGCGCATGCCTGTAGTCCCAGCTGCTTTGGAGGCTGAGACAGGAGGATCACTTGAGCCCAGGAGTTGGAGGTTGCTGTGAGCTAGGCTGACACCAGCCACAGCACTCTAGCTGGGGTGACAAAGCGAGACTGTCTCAAAAAAAAAAAGTCTCAAATAGTAAAAAGCCCATCAGATTAAAGAATAAAAGATATCCAATCTTAAAATAGAGCTGATTTTTTTTTTTAGAGCTTAGAAAAGTAATGTAATTGTCCTCTGTGATAGGAAATGATAAATAACACAGACTAATAATTTAAGAGTAAATAAAGGATATAGATGTGAAAAACTATCTTTAGAGCATGTAAAATAAGTACATTTGAAGATGGTGAAATATTTAAATTATCATGAATTTCTAAGTATATGTATTAACATGTAGTAAGAGTATACTTTATAGCTAATGCAGATTCTAAATTTAATGGCATCAGTAGGCTCTTCAGATTTTATATTTTGTCTTGTGTTTTGGTTATTTTTCTTTTAAGGAATTTTCCTATTTCATCAAAATTGGCTAGTATATTAGCATATAGCTTGTTTATAACATTCTTTTATAATGTTAATGTCTATAGGATTGGTAAATACATCCCTTCTTCCTTTCTGATATTGGTAATTTGTGTTTTCTTTCTTTTATTCTTCACTCTGGCTAGAAGTTTATCAATTTTATTGATTTTTCCAAAAAACTAGGTTTGAATTTCATAGATTTTTCTCTATTGTTTTACTGGTTTTGTTGTTTTTGATTTCCTGTCTTATCTTTATTATTTCATATTACTTGCTTTGGGTTTAATTTGTTCTTCTTTTTCAAGCTTCTTAGGAATGAAAACTTAAGTCATTTAATTTCAAACCATTCTTGTTTTCTAATAGAAATATTTAACGCAGTAAATTTCTCTCTAAGTACTACTTAGCTATATCCTGTAGTTATTTCACAGATTTTTGTATGTTGTGTTTTTATTATCATTTTCACAACATATGCTAATTTGCCTTGTGATTTTTTTGATCCATGCATTATGTATAAGTTTGTTTCTTAATTTCCAAATATTTGTGGATTTTCAAGATATCTTTTTGTTACTGATTTCTGGTTAAAAATGCTGTTGTGGTCATAAGGCACATGTATGATTTCAATCCTTTGAGATCTCTGGAGACTTGCTGTGGCCATCTTTAGTGAATAGTTCTATGTGTACCTGAAAACAGTGCGTATTCTGCGGTCCTTGGGTGTAGTATGCTATTAATGCCAATTAAGTCAAGTTGGTTGATAGTGTTGTTCAAGTCTTACATACCTCTACTGATTTTCTTTCTATTTATTATATCAGTTTCTAAGAGGAGCACTGAAATTTCTAACTATAATCGTGGGTTTATCTCTCTACCCTTTCGGTTCTATTTATTTTTGCTTCATGTATTTTGAGCATCTGTAATTAGGTGTATATACATTTAGGATTATTATGTCTTCTTCATGAATCGAGCCCTTTATAATTATAGAACACCTCCTTATCTCTGGTAATATTCCTCATCCTGACGTCTCCATTGTGTGATATTAATATGGTCACTCCAGCTTACTTATGCATGTTATATCTTTTTTCATCCTTTTACATTTAACTCATCTGTCGTTTTTTAAATGAATTTCTTTTAGGTAGCAGATAGTTGGATCTTTTTTAATCCAATCTTACCATCTTTCCTTCTTAATTGAGGTGTTTAGACCACTTACATTTATGTCATTTTCAATATGGTTGAGTTTAAGTTTACCATTTTGCTGTTTGTTTTCTATGTATCCCATCTGTTTTCTGTTTATTCTTTCCTCTTTTCCTGGCTTCTTTTCGATTACTTTTTTGCTATTCCATCTCCTCTGTTAGCTATAAACCTTCGTTTTACTTTTATAACAGTTGTTTTATGGCTTAAAATATGCATCTTTAACTTACATAGTCTGTCTTAAAATAACATGCCACTTTATAGTATTTGAAAAACTTCAAAAAGTACACTTTCATTTTCCCCTTATATCTTTGGACTATTGTTGTCATACATTTTATTTCTACATATGTTATAAGCTCCGCAATTCATTGTTATTAATTTCGTTTTTAATGACACTTAAAAATCTAGAAAAGGAAAATCTTGTACATTTGCCCACATATTTGCCATTTGCATGCCCTTCCTTTGTTCAGATCTGAGTTTCCATCTGTATTATTTTCTTTAGCCTGAAAAACTTTCAGCATTTCTCGTAGTGACGATCTAGTGGCAATTAGTTCTCTCAGCTTTTGTTTATTGAAAAATATCCTTATTTGTCCTTCATTTTTGAAGGCTGTTTTTGCTGGCCGTCAAATTGTAGGTAGACAGTATCTGTCTTTTAGCATTCTAAAGATGCCTTTCTGTCGTGTTGTGAAAGATTAGGTCTGCCTCGTATGGTTTCTAATGGGAAGTCAGATGTCATTCTTAGCTTTGTTCACCTGTATGTAGTGTGCCTGTCTCAGTCCATTCCTACAGCTATAAAAAAATACCTTAGACTGGGGTAACTTATCAACAACAGAAATTTATGGATTATAGTTTGGGAGGCTGGGAAATTCAAATTCAAGTTGCCAGCAGATTTGGCATCTGGTGAGGGCTCTCTGCTTCATAGACGGCACATTGTTGTGTCCTCACGTGGTGGAAGGGGTGGAAGGCTCCCTCAAGCTTCTTTTATAAGACCACTAATTCCATTCATGGGGCAGAGCCCTCATGATTTAATCACTTCTCCAAAAGGCCCCACCTCTTGTTACCACCACAGCTGGAATTAGGTTTCAGCATAATTTTGGAGGGATACAAACATTCAGACCATAGCAGTGCCTTTTTTCTCTGGCTGCTTTATAAGATTTTCTTACTGGTTTTCAGCAATTTGATGATGACGCTTTCTTTGCCTTGGGGTGGTTTTCTTGGGATTCTTGGATCTGTGGGCTTAGAAACTTAAACAAATTTGGAAAAGTTTTAGCTATTATTTGTTAAATATCCCTCCTTTGCCACTTTTTGGGACTCAAATTACACATAAATTAGACTACTTGATATTGTCCTGTATGCCACTGTGCTCTTTCTTTAGTTCATCTATCTTTTTTCCTGTAGTGTCTCATACTGTTAGGTTTAATCAATGAATTTTTCATTTTAGTTACTGTATTTTTCGTCTCTAGAAGTTGTGTTTGATCATTTTTCATATCTTTCATTTCTTATTTTGTTGATAGTTTTCTTTTAATTCTTGAGGATGTTTATAATAGCTGTTTTAAAATCATCTGCTAACTCCATCATTTTTGTCATTTCTGAATCTGTCTCTGTTGGCTGATTTTTTTTCTTCCCAGTTATGGGTCACATATTCCTGCTTCTTCATATGTCTGGCAGTTTTTATTGGACACTGTATATTGTGAATGTTGTTACATCATTAGGTATCTCAATTTTGTTGTCTTTCTTTAAAGAGAGTTGAGTTTTGTTTGGGCAAGCAGTTAAGTCAGAATTTGATCCTTTTTAGGCTAGGTGTTAAACACTTTTAGGGTAGGCTTCTAGAATTTAGCTAAGGCCTGACCCTTCTCAGATCTCTGCTGAATGCCTGAGGTATGCAGTGAAGTCTTTCCACTCTGGCTGGTTGGAATTCAAATATCTCCCAGGTGGATGTGAACTCTAGGAATTGTTCAGTTTTAAGTTCCCTAGTTGTTTTTTCTCCAGTAGTTTGTCTTTTCCCAGCCTTATGGAGTTTCACCCTACAGATTGGTATTTGGTTGAAGACTCAGGGAGACCGCGTGCAGATTTTTGGAGCTATTTTAGTGTGTGTAGCTCCTTCCTATCTGGTACTCTGCCTTGCAAATTCCAGCTACCTCATCCTCCCCAAATCTTGAACTCTGACTCCTCAAATTTTTTAGCTTGCTGTGTTCTGCTTAGGTTCTCTCTCAGAACCATAGCCTGGAAAGTACCTCTAAGTAGAAAGCCACAGCCTTTACGGACTCACCTCTTTGGTTCTTTTCTCTCAGAGATCACAATGCTAACTGTTGTTCAGTGTCTGAAATAGTTGATTCATATAGTTTATCCAATTTTCTAGTTCTTTATAATGGGAAGGCAAGTGTGGTACTAGTTGCTTCATCATGGCCTGAAGCAGAAGTTGAGATCTCATTCAATTCCCACTGCAGCTGCCTGTGAGGGAGAGGAGTCTAGGATTATCATCATTCTTAGTCTAAGGTGACCATGTTGCAACTCAGAGAAGTCAGGTAACTAAGTGAATAGTTTAGTGTTATACATTTAATATGTGGGAATTTTTAGGACCCATGTCTTCTTCCTCCTAATTAAATTTCCAGTTTGCCTAGTGGTTGTATAAACATTTTGCTGAACGTACACATTTTTGTGAGCTAAGGGAAATACTAAATAGCTTCAATTCCTGACCTTATCGAACCCAATCAAGAGGTTAGACCAAGAAAATAATTGCAACAGGAATCTGGACCACTCCTTTATACTTCTACACGAGAGATGTTCTACTGCCAGTCTGTTAAGAAAGCCTCATTCTGATGACCTTTACCCTACATAGCTTTTCCTATAATAGCTATTAGAATTTTTATTTTTGAATCACAGATACTGTAATTCAGTATTTTGCATTTACTAGGCTACAAGAAGTTTTTATTGCTTTTACTTTGTGTGATGGGAATTGTACACAGATCTCTTTTAAAAAAAACCTTTTCATTATGTAAGTAATAAATATTTATTGTAGACAAATTCAGAAAATGTACATTGCCCATGATCACTATAATCCTGCTGTGCTGAGATAACCACTATTAACATTTCAGTGATGATTTTTCATGTATATATGTGTGTGTGTGTGTGTGTGTGTGTGTGTATACACTTGGGAGAAATTTTTTCACCGAAGTGTATCATGCAATACATACTGCATTGGGACCAGCTTTATCTACTTGGTATGTGTTGTGAGCATCTTTCCATGTCAGTAAGTAGGTTCATTTTTAATGGCTGTACTATATTTCTTCATATGGCTATATAATAATTTAGCATACTGATTCTGACTTATTTCCAATTTTTGATTAGTATTGACAACATTGTAATGAATATGTTTGTACATCTCTATTTGCACACACCCATAGTTATTTTATTAGCTAAATTTCATTAAGAAGAATTGCTAGGTCACAGGGCATGTAAGCGTTTTTTAAGGCTTTAAAGAGACACATTGTCAAGCTAAAGTTTAGATATAGTAGTGGAAACTTCTTTCATGAAGCATCCATACTGCTATACTACTTGAAGACTTTTCATTAAAGCACTTTTCAGTCTCTTAATAAAAATTATTTATGATTAATCACTGGTTACTTACTATTGAAAAGCAATGTCTATTTTTTGAATGAAAACTTTTATTAAAGAAAGATCTTTCTGTCAGCCTAGAAGTTCTGGTATGCTTCTGTGGAGGAGTGGCCATTGCAGAACTCCCCAGGACCACTGCTGTGGCCCAGTGTTCTGGTCTTTTCCAACAGCACGAATGTGGTGACCTGCATGTTGGTAAGCAAGCCCACATTAGTCTGCCACCAAAACAAAATTTCTTTGAAGTCTCCTGTTTTAACTGGGAAATTCCTATATAATTTATTTTCTACTCCAAGGAATATTTTTTTGTTTCAAAAAGAATTATATTATTTACATTTAATCCCAAATCTAAATGGATTTTATTTTCTTGTATAATATGAAGGAAGGGGTCTAACTTGATTTTTTTAAAAAAAATGGATAACCGTTTGTCCCGATGGCATTCATTGAATGATTTGTCCTTTCTCCACTGATTTGAAATGCCACTGTTATTATACACCTTTCGTGTTTATGGCTTTCTCATAGTATTTCATCTTTTATTTCATATCCAAAGCCCTAGCACAATGTTAGGCATTACATTCAGTTTAAAAAATAATAAAACTGGAATTCTTCAAGGTATCCTGGGTCACGATGCTCCTTTAAGCACCTGCGTGCTTTTTTTGTACATACTGCTTCCTTGGGCTGTATTGCCTAGCAATTTCCTGCCTAAACTTTCAGACTCTGCTCAGGAGTCACCTCTGGAGGAGGCTTTCTGCCCTTTGTCCTCATCAGAGTTCCCTGCTTGCTTCCTTGCACCTATGCATGCCTCTGTTGTAACATTTTTCACAGTACTCTATACCATAGTATATACCTGGAAGTACAGTGTTGTTTAGTGACTTGGATTTGGAATTAAATAACCTAATTGCTCGACCTGGCTTTACCATTTTCCAGCTTTGTGACCTATGACCAGTTATTTAATATTGCTAAGCCTCAATTTCCTTAGGTGCGAAATGAGGATAATAGTTCCTTCCTTATTAGGGTTATTGTGAGAACTAAATGAGACAGTACCTCTGACATGCTTATCCCTATATCCAGCACATAAGTGGCCCTTGTTAAGTACTACCTATTATTATATCTTTCACCACAAGACTTTGTAGAAGACTTTCTCTTATTTATCTCTGAAACCCAATACTTAACCCAGAGCCTGGCAGGGAATAGACTGATGAATAAATTACCAACTGTCCTTAAAACTCTCCCTTTCCTGTGTCACTGTTATCATTCTCTTTAGAGTCATCTTTAACTTTCCTTCTCATTCAAAACAAAAGTATTATTGTTTATCATAACCTAGGCACTGTGTAAGACCCTGGGTGTATAATGAGAGAAAAATATATAGTCCCTCTTCATCGGAGCTTACAATAGAGCAGGGGAAGTAGTTAAAAAAGAAAATGAAGATACTAGAATCTTTGGGCTCATTCTACTGTTTGTTCTACTTTTGTGTACGTTTGTAAATTTTTTTTTTTTAATAAGGTCCCACTCTGTCACCCAGGCTGGAGTGCAGTAGCACCATCATAGCTTATTGCAGCCTCGAATTCTGGGGCTCAAGCAATCCGCCTGCCTCAGCCTCCTGAGCAGCTAGGACTACAGGTTTGTGCCACCATGCCCAGCTATTTTTTTATTTTTTATTTTTGTAGAGAAAGGGTCTCGCTATGTTGCCTAGGCTGGTCTCAAACTCCTGACCTCAAGCAATTCTCCTGCCTCAGCCTCCCAAAGTGCTGGGATTACAGGCATGAGCCATTGTGCCCAGCTATTTGTAAATTTTCAAAATAAGTTTTCAAGCAAATGAATAAGTGATTATAAAATGTTATGTATTAATACTATGAAAAAAATGAGTAAAGCCTATGTTAGGAACTGTTGGGGGACCATTCATTATAGATAGAGTGGTCAGAGAAGACCTGGGAATTTACATTTAAGCTGAAACTAGAAATTGAGAAGGAGCCAGCCGGGGGGAGAGTGTTCCTGACAGAGGGAGTAGCCTGTGCCAGGCCATAGGAGGGCAAGTCTTAGTGTAGTCAAGCAACTGAAAGGTCAGGGTGGCTGTATTGGAGAGAGGAGGAATGGAGAAAGATGTTGTTGGAAAGCAGGTAAGCAGAGTCCATGTTGCTTAAGATCTTGAAGACCAAGAGAGGGACTTCAGGTTTTATTCCTGTTACAGTATGGTGCTGTCGAAGACTTTAAAGCAGGGAGTAAGCCAATCTAATTTACATTTTTAAAAGGTATGTATCAAAAAGATTGGAGGGAGAGAAGGGTAGGAACAGAGAGAACAGTTGGGAAGCTATTCCAGTAGTTTAGGGAAGAGATGATAATATTAGGAAAGATAGGGAAAAATGAACACATTCGAGATACATTTTGGAGATAGACTCAGTGGGACTTGCTGGTGGATTAGAAGTGGAAGAAGAGGAAGGGACAGTAATCAAGATTTCTGGCTTGAGAGCTGCATATTGTGTTATTTACTGAGATTTACAAAAGCAGATGGAATGTTTTAGGGGAAAGCCAAGAGTTAAACTTTAATCATGCTAAGTCTGAGATGCTTTGAGGCACCACCCAAGAGGAAATGTCAAGAAGTTGAATATAGGAGAACTGGAGTCCCAGGGAAAGTTCCCAGCTACAGATATAAATGTGGATGTTTTCACTATAAGGACAGTAATTAAAACCATGGGAATGGATGCTGTCAGATGAGGAGAAAGGAAAGGAGGCTCGATATTAAGTTCTGAATTACTATTAACATTTAGGGAGGTGGGGTCAGAGGAGTGTGAAGGAGAAAAGAAGTAAGAGGAGGCAAAAACACAGAAGGAAAACCAGGAGAGGGAGGTGCCATAGAAGCCACTGTAGCCCCAGCCAGTGCTTAGAACAGTGGCTGGCCAGGACTAGTGTTCAGTAATTATTGGTTGAATGAAATCAAAAGAAGAGATCATTTCAGGAAGGAGAGAATGATTAGCTGAATTTAGGCTCAGTAAGATGAGGGCATGAGCAGCTCACTGGATGGGCAGCGTGGATATTGCTGGTGATGGAGGCAAAAAGTTATGTTGGAAAGGATTGAACAGAGCTTGCATGGGAGGTGAGAAAGTAGGGATTAGCAGATTTGTAACCCTTTGACAAAGTTTGGCTGTGAAGGGAGCAGAGAAGTGGAGTAGTAGCTGAAAGGCGATATGGGGTCAAAGAAGAATTTTTGTTTGTTTTTTTTTTAAGAGGGGACATACTAGAGCTCTTAAGTATATGCAGATGGGAATGATCCAGGAAAGAGTAAGTGATGGTTGATGGAGGAAAAAGAGGGGATAATTGCAAGATTGGAGTTTATGAGTAAGAGAGAGGGGTTGGGATCAGGGACATAAGTGTTCATTAGAAAGAGAAGGGTCACTTGTGTTGAAAGAGGAAAAGAAGGAAAAATGGATGCAGATTCAGGTAGGTTTATACAACTGGTCATGAGAAGGTAACAATCACCAGTTATATCATGGCTTTTTAGTTCTAAATGAAGAATCATGGACATTAGCTAAAAGGCAGGGAAGGGTCAGAGGAGGGGAAAATGGGTAAGAAGCAGCCTCCTTCAAGAGGGAGGGGAGGATTAGAAAGCCAGCTTGCTAGAGAAGTCTAGTAAGACTGTCAGTTAAGATGTAGTGCCCATTGGTGACCTTGAGTTTATGGTGAACCTGCTGAGTTGAATGCTTTTTTATCAATATTCTTGGTATGGAGAAGGTAGTTTCTTGGGTTCTGGGATTGTGGAGTTTGGGAGAGAAGACGACCTGGGAAGAGAGTTGAGGGTTCTTGCAAGGGAGTGATTATATAATGATTAACTATGAGATCTAAGCTAAAGAGAAAAATTAAGTCAGGAGAGGGAAAATGGGGGCAAGGGATAGAAGGTCTCATGGCAGTTGAAAACTTGTTTTTATGGGGTGCTTGAGCAAATAAGCTAGAAGGATCGAATGGTGGATTGCGTTTGGAGGTGGTGCAAGATGGATTGAGTTGGGTGTGGTGGTGGGAGAGCGTGGGTGAGGCAGAGCGAAAGAAAAGTCCTTGAAGCGGCTGAGCAGTTTCCAGAGCTGCGAGCCCAGGGTGTTTGGCTGCGTTACCCATTGGGATGTTAAAGTTATGTTCAGTGTGGTGACTAATTGTGCTGGAGAGTTTAACACTGAGCCAGATGTGCTCAAATATCAGATGGCGATAAGTGTTCTGCAAAGAATTAAAATTAGGTTCTGGGACAGAAAGGCGATAGATGGCTTTTTCAGACTGGACAGCCAGGGTAAGCCTCTCTGAGGAAGTGATTTATTTTCAGATCTGAAGGATAAGATGATGAGTGGGGAAAATAATCTAGGCTGAGGGAATAACTGGTACAAAGGCTCTAAAGTGGGTACAAATCCCTCACCTTTGAGGAAAAGAAAGGAGGCCAGGAAGGCTGGAGTTTATTGAGCCAAGAAAGGGTAGGATGAAATGAGGCTAGAGCTAGATGATGAAGGGTTTTGAAAGTCATGGTCGGGAGTTTGGTGCATGTTTGTTTTTCTAAGTGCCACACGGTGTTAGCCAGCCTCCAAGATAGCCCAGATGATTTTCACCTCCTGGTATTCATGCCTTTGTGTCGTCCTCTCTCACGCTGAACAGGGCTGAGCTGTGTAGCCCATGGGATATTGCAGCAATGGTGGTTTGTGATTTCTGATGCTAGGTCATAAAAGACATTGCAGCTTCTGCTGCCCTCTCTTAGACCACTCACTCTGAGGGAAGCCAGCCTGTTGTGTTGTGAGGATGTTTAAGTAGCCTTTGGAAAGGCTCACATGGAGAGGAACTAAGGCCTCCAGCTAACAACCGCCATCTGAGTGCGCCACCTCGGAAGTAGATCCTGCAGCCCTAGACAGACCTGCAGATGACTGCAGCCCCTCACGCATATGTATTTCATTCGTAGATATTCTGGCGTATATCTCTGAAAGGCAAGGACTCTTTTTAAAAAGCTTAAGCATAGTAGAATTATCACATCTAAAAATTAATAATTCCTTAATATTATAAAAAAGCCAGTGGTATAATTTTGTTGAAAAAAATTTTGTTAAGTTTGGTTTGTTTGCATTAGGATCCAAAAAAAGGACCAACGTAGCATTTGGTTGATGTTTCCTAAGTCTGTCTTTACCTGTAGGTTCCCCTCACTCTTCTTACCCTCAGTTTATCTTAAAAATAAACTTGGTCATTTGTCCTATAGTTTCATACACTCTGGATTTTGCTAATTGCATCCCTGCGAAGTGTTTAACACGTTCCCCTACCTTGAATTTTGTGTAAACTCGTAGTCATATCCAGAGGCTTGATCTAGTATACGTTCTTTTTATTGGACAAGAATACTTTATAGAAGGTGGTGTTCGCTTCTATTAGGAGGCACATGTTAATAATGACCAGTTTTCTCATCCTATTATGATATTAACAACTATTGAAGAGCAATGCCTAGATATGTTAATTTATTAGGTTTTGCCAAATGGTGATACTCTAATTCTGTCATTTGTCTTCATTTATAAGCTAGAGAAATTTTCTCTTATGAACTCTGTGGTTAATCTGAGGTATACTTCCTTTAAGAAAGGCAGGTTAAATGCTTGATTCTTTCCCTTTACTCACCAGTTTTCAAAATAAGAAGTTGATTCCTAGCATTCTCCAAAGGAGAACATTGAGGTTATTAAACATGTATATATCATTATGAATTCATGGATTTTAACATATTTGATAGATGTGAATCCATTGCATTGATTATTTTTACTGATGCTTAAATAAGTGGGAGGAGCCCCTTCAAGTTGGTTTCTGAAGACTTTTTATCACATCCTTGAATTTTGACATGATGAGATGTCTAGGCTCATCTTGTACGTTTTCTGTCCCAGCCCTGAATCAGTCATTTCTTCAAGGAGCTCTGGTTTTTTTCAGGAGGAAAGAATATATGGAGGCACATTTTGGATGCTTGAGTGTGTATGACAGACTTTTTAGTAGCTGCTTATCAGAATATCTGTAGAGTTCAAAAAAGATCTTCTTTTACCTTGAATTTGGATGGGTAGAAATCCTGTCCTTTTCTTTAACCTGTGAACTATGGAGTGCTTTTGTTTGTTTGTTTGCACGGAAATAGGAAAATGAAGGCTTTAGATAGGAAAAAATAAATGATGCTCTAACTCCCCTTTCAGATTATATGTCCTCTGCTATACTTTATTCCTCATGTCCAGTGAAGAAAGACGGTAATAAGCTTTCCATATTTTCAGCTACATAAGTATCAGTGTTTAAAGATTATCATGACAGCATTTGTTTAATGTATTTCTTAAGTCTCTTTTTATCTCTCGATTTCCCCCTCCCTGTAGCCTTCCCTCCCACAGACACATGTCGTCTTCGTGGCATTTTTAAGAGGGCATACTGTTTTGTTTGGAAAATTTTTGCTTTGTCATACTACCTTTAGCTTATGCTGCATCACTCGTGAAAAATCTTAGTTTTATGACAGGTAGGAAGAATATGTTTCTGGTTATTTAGATCACAAAAACTATGTTACATAGAGACAAATATACAATTAGAATAATTGTATATTTAAATTATAAATCAAGTTAAAGGGGAATGGAATTTGCTCCCTTGTGGGAAGACTCTGGAATGTAGTTTTTTTTGTTTTTTTTTTTAAGAGATGAAGTCTTCTTGTGTTGCCCAGGCTGGAGTAAGTACTGAGGCTGTTCATAGGCGTGATCATAGTGCACTACAGCCTCGAACTCCTGGGCTCAAGTGATTTTCCTGCCTCAGCCTCCTGAGTAGCTGGAACTGTAGGTGTGTAGCACTGCACCTGGCACTGTACCCAGCTGGAATCTAGAATTATTTTTCAGTATATAACAACTTTATCCTTCCCTCTTTCCCAGTATTCAGGTTCTAGTTCATCCGTGTTATACGTGATGTATTGAGCTTTTTATTCACTCAATTATTCTTTGAGCAAATACGGAGCACCTACTCTACAGCAGGCATGGTACTAGGCACTGGGAATAAAGAAATAAGCAAAACATGTGCCAAACTGACCATCACAGGACTTTTTATCTAGTTGGAGAGAGACAGTGAAGCAATCAAATACATACACGTGTAATTCCAAACCCTGTTAAGTACCTTTTGGGAAAAATACAGGGAGCTGTAAGAGTAATTAATGGGGGGATCTGACTTAGTCTGGGAGTCCAGGAAAAGCCTCTCTGAGAAAGAAACATTCAAGCAAAGATTTGAAGGAAAAGTAAGTGTTGGACAAGTGATCATTTGGAGCAAGAGCCTTCAGGTATAGGGACTAGCTTGTGTGAAGGGACTGAGGGAGGGAAGAGCTTGAAGCCTTTGGAAGAGAGCTGGTGTGGCTGGGGACTGCCAGGGAGGCAGGTGGCAGGAGAGGAGCTAGGGCTGTAGGCAGGGCTGAATCCATCAGCCTGTAAGCACCCTACAGGATTGACTGATGGCCAGGGCGCTGTTGGCCTCGGGCTCCCGTAGAAGTCCAGAAGAACAGCCACTTAACTGTTGGTGACCCGGACTCTGAGGACCAGACTTGCACGTAATACTTCCCAGGAACCCCTCATCTTCCTGGGAGAAGCTGGGAACTCTGAGGTTCAGTTGTTCTCCCCTACTTCTTGGGGGTCCTTTGTTAATAAAGAAATAGTTTAAAAATTATTCCTGCTTACATTGTACCTAAGAGTAAAAGAGATTTTTATTATAAAGAGAATTATCTTTGACTAGTCTTCAGAAACTTTTACTTCAGGATGTGCTCATATATATACATTTGAGCCTTTAGAAGACTTTCCGGGCCAGGAGCAGTAGCTCAGCCTGTAATCCTAGCTCTTTGGGAAGCCAAAGCGGGAGGGTCACTTGAGCCCAGGAGTTTGAGGTTGCAGTGAACTATGATGATGCTACTATACTCTAGCCAGGGTGACAGAGTGAGACCCTGTCTCAAAAAAAAAAACGATTTCCCTGTTTCATCTAGTCCTCACAGCAACATCTTATAAGGTAGATATTTATTTTTTCTCATAATGTAGAAAAGGAGATTGGAACACTGAAAAATTAGGTAGTTCTTTGAGGTCAGCTAATAAGTGGTGAAGCAGTAACTGGACACCAGGTCTTCTAACTGCAAAACCAGTGGTCTTTGTGTTCTGTTTCTCCATTCACTATGTATGCAAGAGTGTCTAGCATATTTTGACCTCAATATCTGTAGTTTATGTTTTTTAAAATGTAAGAATAAATCATAAAAGCTTAAAAATATTAACCATGAGAGAGGGAGGAAGGAAGTAGGATGGAGGGACAGGGATAGAAACTAGTCTGCTTTAAATATAGCTTATTTGTAGATTTGATTCCATATAATTATTTAAATGATTATAAGGTAAAGTTAAATATTTTTTAAAAAGTAATCCTTAAAAATAGAAAACAACAAATAAGTGAACCTAAATTTTAACCTTTAGTAATTTGAACTTTATATCCTATTTGTATATACCCTAAGAACCATAAAAGAACTGCAAGAAACAACAGCAACAAAATGCTTTAGTTGTACTCGTATGTTATTGTTGATAGTATTAGTATTATTTTTGTGAGATTTTTGCTATGTGTGTATCATCAGAAAGTGCAAATGAGACAGGAGGGTCGCTTGAGGTCAGGAGTTCAAAGCCAGCATGAACAAGAGTGAGACCTGTCTCTACTAAAAATAGAAGAAAAAAAAATAGCTGGGCAACTAAAAATAGAAAAAATTAGCCATGTGTGGTGGCACACACCTGTAGTCCCAGCTACTGGGGAGACTGAGGCAGAAGAATTGCTTAAGCCTAGGAGTTTGAGGTTGCTGTGAGCTAGGCTGACACCACAGCACTCTAGCCAGGGCAGCACAGTGAGACTCTGTCTCAAAAAAAAAAGAGCAAATGAACAATTATGTAATATTTTATCATTTCCAGTGTTTTGAGACCCAGATTGTCAACATGGATGAAAGGAGACACAAATATGAAATAAGAGTGTTCAGATAAAACCCTATTAACATGATTTTTTAAGTAGGCTTTATTTTTAGAGCAGTTTTAGGTTCACAGTAAAGTTGAGCAGAAAGTACAAAGTTCTTCTATCTGCCTGTCCCAACCCCCACCAGCCTCTCCCACTGTCAACATTGTCACCATCCACACCAGAGAGGTACATTTGTTGTAATTGTTGAACTTACATTGACAAACTATTATTACCTAAAGTTCCTCATTTGCATTAAGGTTCACTCTTGATGTACGTTATATGGGTTCGGAAAAATTCATAATGGCATGTATCTATCGTTATAGAATCATGCAGATTCTATATATGGAGAGCAGATTCTGTATATAGAGCATGTTTCACTGCTATAAAAATCCCCTGTGCTCCCACCTGTTCATCCCTCCATCCCCCATCCTCTGGCAACCACTGATCCTTTTACTGACTCCATAGTTTTTCCTTTTCCAGATGTCATGTAATTGGAATCGTATAATATTAATATGTAGCCTTTTCAGATTGACTTTTTTCACTTAGTAGTATTTATAGTTTCTCCATGTCTTTTCATGGCTTCATGGCTCATTTCTTTTTAGTGCTGAATAATATTCTGTTGCCTATATGTAGTACATTTTATTTATCCATTCACTTACTGAAGGCCATCTTAGTTGCTTCTGAGTTTTGGTAATAATGAATAAAGCTACTATAACCATTGTGGCAGGTTTTTGTATGGATGTAAGTTTTCAACTCATTGGGCAAATGTCAAAGAGTGCAATTGCTGGATCAAATGGTAAGAGTAAGTTTAGTTTTGTAAGAAACTGCCAAACTGTCTTAAAAAGTGTCTGTGCTGGTTTGTATTCCCACCAGCAATGAATGAGCGTTCCTGTTGCTCCATGTTCTTGCCAGCATTTGGTGTTGTCAGTGTTCTGGATTTGGGGTATTCTAATAGGTGTGTAATGGTAACTTGTTGTTGTTTTAATTTGCAGTTCCCTTAATGACATATGATATTGAGTATCCTTTCATATACTTATTTGCCATCTGTGTATCTTTTTCAATTAAGTGTCTGTTCAGGCCTTTTGCCCATTTTTT
>RJWJ010001902.1:0-114274 GCA_004363605.1 Indri indri | reverse complement strand
ATCTCGCTTTGTTGCCCAGGCTAGAGTGAGTGCCATGGTGTCAGCCTAGCTCACAGCAACCTCAAACTCCTGGGCTCAAGCAATCCTTCTGCCTCAGCCTCCCAAGTAGCTGGGACTACAGGCATGTGCCACCATGCCCGGCTAATTTTTTTTCTCTCTCTCTCTATATATATATTTCTAGTTGTCTAAGATCATTTCTTTCTATTTTTTAGTAGAGACGGGGTCTCGCTCTTGCTCAGGCTGGTCTTGAACTCCTGACCTTGAGCGATCCACCCGCCTCGGCCTCCCAGAGTGCTAGGATTACAGGCATGAGCCACTGCACCCGGCCAAGGATACTATTTTTAAAAGACTAATTCATATAAATTTTTCAGAAATAATCCAAGAGCAAGGGAAGACAACACTTTTTACCATCACAGCTTGACAGCTACTCTTAAGGGACACCCAAATCTAAGTGAATTCACCACCCAGAACATAAGCTAATCACATGTGACCAGCTGAACATTATCATACTAGGTATTTCTGATAGTACACTGGCACTTTGTTTCAAAATTAGTCTTAGGAGTTTGGTTAGTACTAAGTTAGTGCCCCAAACCTGATCACCCTAGAATGAACTGATAAAACCAGTATTTGAACCTTCAGAGATAACAGCCTGTGGTTACTTCACCAAAGGGCACAATCTTAATAAAGTCTCTGCTTAGTAGACTGGATTTATGTAACAGCAATGTATCAAAACTAAACTAGGAAGCAGAATGAAGGCACCTACTACAAAGAGCAAAGGTAAAGAAACGAGAGAAAGGGAAGAGGCTGTTAAAAGTTACTAACTAGTATTAGACAGAGGCTCCCAAACAAACACCAACAGAGAAAAAGCTAATGAATTGAGCTTTAGTGCAGCGGTCCCCAATCTTTGTGGCACCAGTGACCGGTTTCATGGAAGAGAATTTTTCCACAAACGGGAGGGTAGGGGGTGGTTTCGGGATGATTCAAGAGCATTACATTTATTGTGCACTTTATTTCCATTATTATTACATTGTAATATATAATGAAATAATTATACAACTCACAATAATGCAGAATTTAATGCCACCACTGATCTGAAAGGAGGCGGAGCTCAGGTGGTGATGCGAGCTATGGGGAGCGGCTGTAAGTACAGATGAAGCTTCACTCCCTCATCGCTGCCCACCTCCTATTATGTGCACATGTGGCCCGGTTCCCAATAGGCACGGACCACTACCAGTCAGTGGCTTGGAGGTTGGGAACCATAGCTTTAAGGGATATATATAAAAATGTCTATGAAAAACACTATTACAGACAACAGATACTTTACTAAATAGTTCAACAGTATTCATCAAACTCCTAAAATGGGCAAGGACAGAGCCCAGGCTATTTTGCAAAGGATTCCTTCCCCCTTCTTGGTGATACATCTTTCTCCTAGTTCAAGAACCTAGCACATAATGCTTCCCAGCCCTGAAGTGTATCTTCCAGACTTTTAAAACATTACTGGCCTTCAAAGTGATTCTTTCATGCTTAGCAATGAGCCCATTTACTATGTGAGTTTAAAAGTTCTAATAGGCCAGGCACGGTGGCTCACACCTGTAATCCTAGCACTCTGGGAGGCCAAGGCGGGTGGATCGTTTGAGCTCAAGAGTTCGAGACCAGCCTGAGCAAGAGCGAGACCCTGTCTCTACTAAAAATAGAAAGAAATTAGCTGGACAACTAAAAATATATGGAAAAAATTAGCAGGCATGGTGGCGCATGCTTGTAGTGCCAGCTATTCGAGAGGCTGAGGGAGAAGGATTGCCCAAGCCCAGGAGTCTGAGGTTGCTGTGAGCTAGACTGATGCCACGGCACTCTAGCCTGGGCAAGAGAGTGAGACTCTGTCTCAAAAAAAAAATAGTTCTAATATCTGAGACTTTTACAACATAGGAATGGAAAAGAGTTTGGAGGAAGACATAAGGAAAACTTTAAAACCCAGATTAACATTTACAAAAACACCTATAAACCCAGAATCTAATTATTAATATTTATGCCAAGCAACTCCCAAAGAAATTTGGAGTGTCACTTAGGGAGAAAAAATTGATGAAGACTGGAATCCCTTTGATCTAAATCATTAGATAAAATTCCTTTTGATTTAGTACCCACCTCTGGAAATAGATCTTACATAAATCCAGGGGAAAAAAATTCCAAGAAGATATCCCCTATCAGATGATTACCTAAAACAGCAAAAAAAAAAAAAAAACTACAAACATTAAATACCCAACAATAAGGGAATGGTTAAAAAAATAATAAAAAGGCTGGGCGAGGTGGCTCACACCTGTAATCTTAGCACTTTGGGAGGCCGAGGCGGGAGGACTGCTTGAGGCCAGGAGTTCCAGACCAGCCTGAGCAAGAGTAAAAACCCATCTCTACTAAAAATAGAAAAAATTAGCTGGGCAACTAAACATAGGAACAAAAAATTAGCTGGGCATGGTGGCGAGCACCTGTAGTCCCAGCCACTCGGGAGACTAAGGCAGGAGGATCACTTGAGCCCAGGAGTTTGAGGTTGCAGTGAGCTATGATGATGCCACTGCACTCTAGTCAGGGCAACAGAGCAAGACCCTGTCTCGAAATAAATAAATAAATAAACAACACAAATAAAAATAATAAAATGGTGAGTATCAGATATTAAAATATGAGTGTAATATAGATACAATGAGAAATATTATCATTAACAAAATGGAACACAACAGTATGACTATTATAAAGGAATCTATATAAAGCTATGAAGTTAAGTACAGTTAACAGAAAAATCAAACAGTTGGCTCTGAAATTATGAAAAGATTTCTGACCTCGATTATTGGTAAAAATGCAGGCTCACCTACAGGGATAGCAAAGATCTAAAAAGTATAATACTTTGAGTAATAGGCATTTTGTGCATTGCTAGTTGGAGGGTAATTTGGAAAATTTATCAGAATTACAATTTATCAGAATACAGTCTCTGATACAATAATCCACTTCTGGGAATTTATACTACAAACATACTTGGAATATGTGAGAAATGACTATACCCTGTTATTCACTGTAGCACTGTAATAGCCAAAGATATAAAACAATGTGTACATCTAAAACCAGAGGAGTGATTAAATATACATTAATGTGATCCATGCAAGGGAATATTGTTACAATCGAGAAAAATGAGGAAGCTCTTTTGATTTGGATGGATCTGTGGCAGATTGTATTTTCCAAGGGTGCTGCAACGAGCTTTCCCACGCCACATTCTTCTTACAATGTGATATTGGCACTCTTCCCTTAAACCTGTACCATCCTGTGACTAAAACAGAGTTGACACTACCTATGTGACTTTTGGGGCTATATCATAAAAGGCCGCCCAGCTTCCATCTGGTACTTTTGGGACACTCATTCTTGAACCCAGCCACCATGCTGTGAGGAAAAACCCAGGTGTCAAGGCCCAATGTTGATGTTCTAGCTGACAGCCCCAGCTGAGGTCCCAACAAAGACCCAGCACCAACCACCAGGTATGTTGAGATGATTTCAGCACGGGCACTAACTGCAAAAGCACAAGAGGTCAGAGTGAGAACTACCTACTAAGCCCACTCACCAGAACCATGAGATGATCAAATGATTTTAAGTCCCCAAGTTTTGAAGTCATTTGTTTCTTGGCAATAGATAACTAGGATAGTATTAAAGTAAAAAGTACAAAGTATTTTGCAGTTGATCTGATATGTTTCAAATTTCATAAAAAGGAATACAGAAGAATATATAGGTTTGAGTGTAATAGCAACTTTGCAAGGATATACAACAAAGTGACAAAGTCTTTGGAGAAAGAACTGAGTGGACTAGATGAGAGGGAGACTTTTCACAATATTAAATCTTTTGAACTTTGACTCACATGAACAAATTAATGAAATTAAAAAGTGTGATGCATGAGGATGGCATAAAAATGAAAACAGTGGTAGTAATTCAGTAATACGAACAATTTAAATTTTTATCTAACATTCTTTTTTTTCCAAAATAGTTTCACAGTATTTTCATTAAGTGATATATAAGAGGGCCCATATTTGTCAAATACCATACATTATAAAACAGAATGTTTGTCACGTGTACCCTAAGATTTTTTAAAGACTCAGCCCACAGAAACTAACTTTGAATCAGATTTTCTAGTCTTATAATTTCTTGCAAGAAAACACACACACACTCTCAATTCTAGAACATGAATGGCACTTTAGAATGATCTACCTTTAATGCCAGCTACCATCTAGTTGCAAAACCTCACTCAAACTCCTTAAGCTTTACTGTCTCAGTTTCATCGTCTATAAAATTAGTACTTCCACATCTAGCCTTGATAAGGTACAGATGAGGCTTGTGAAAATGCTGTTTAAGTTTTAAGACTATCTCACATAACATGTAAACATTTTAAGTATCCTATCTTAAAATTACCCTGTATTTCCTAGAATTCACATTTTTCTAAAACTTACAAATTACTTATGAATGCAACAAGAGAAAGAATTCATGTTTACACAAACAGAACTGATAGTAAATAAGTGGAACACATTCTACTGGCTCTAGTTTTATGCAAAGATACAGAGTAATTTTTTTTTTTTTTTTTTTTGGAATATGAAGCAGGGGTTGTGAGGAGGGTTGTTCAGCTTCATTGTGTTTTTGGTGGTGATTGTTGAGACAGAGTCTCACTCTGTTGCCCTAAGTAGAGTGCAGTGGTGTCATTGTTGCTCACTGCAACCTCTAACTCTTGGACTCAAGCAATCCTTCTACCGTAGCCTCCCAAGTAGCTGGGACTACAGGTGCGCACCACAACGCCCAGCTGATTTTTTTCTTGTTGGTAGAGACGAGGTTTCACTCTTGCTCAGGATTGTCTTGAACTCCAGAGCTCAAGCAAAACTCCCACCTTAGCCTCCCAGAGGGCTAGGATTACAGGCATTAGCCACCTCGACCAGCCCAGAACAATTTTTTTAACTGAGAAAAGCCAAAGGTGTCTGATAATTATGCACTGACTTCAGTCACATATCCGATTATCCTCTTCTTTGGAGTCCAAAGAACATCTGCTATCATCTTCAACTGTGGAAACTGAGGCTAAGAAATCTTCAGTGACTGGTTCCTCATCCTGCTTCTACCCTTTCCTCATCTATATTACTTTGAAAAGAGGGTGAATGCTGTTCAGAGATACTTCAAATATTGTTTTGCAACATTTGTAAAGCACTAAGTATTATTTCTTTTCTTTTTTTTTTTTTTCTGAGACAGAGTCTCGCTCTGTTGCCCGGGTTAGAGTGCCATGGCGTCAGCCTAGCTCACGGCAACCTCAGACTCCTGGGCTCAAGCGATTCTCCTGCCTCAGCCTCCCGAGTAGCTGGGACTACAGATATGCGCCACCACACCTGGCTAATTGTTTCTATATGTATATTTTTAGTTGTCCAGATAATTTCTTTCTATTTTTAGTAGAGACTGGGTCTCGCTCTTGCTCAGGCTCGTCTCGAACTCCTGACCTTGAGCGATCCACTGCCTTGGCCTCCCAGAGTGCTAGGATTACAGGCGTGAGCCACCACACCCGGCCTAAGTATTATTTCTTATTTTCAAAGTCCACTATGTGACTTCAATAACACTAACTTTCATCTTGAGGAATTTAGTAATTAGGTAACTAGAGTTTACGTTTATTATCAAGATGGCCAAGAATTTAAAAAAACAAAAAAGGAAAACCTCTGGAGTTACTCCTGCTGTTTTTCTTGCTCTTACATATCCCCATTCTCCTCCACAAAGAGGCTTATTGAAAAGGCTCTCAATATAACTCCAAATGATGATACCATATCATAAATTAATTTAATGTGCTTCATAAGCAGGATTATGTACATGTGACATCAGATTATTATGGCATAAGACCTAAAAAGGTAAAGGAACAGTTCCTCAAAATTTCCATGTTTTTATCAAGTAGAAATCTTATTTATTCCATATTAAAAGCAAATTTTAAAAAAACTTCCCACCCCATACAGAGAACCAGAAAGCTAGCAAAAATGGATGAAATACATCCAGGATAGACCTTACAAAGTCCATGCACTAAAGGTTATGCAAATTTACAGACTTCTTCAGAGTGTAACTGAGAATACGCTTTCTTTTTTATGTATATCCTCTTTTGGGGAGAGAGATACATACATCTCTCCAATAAATGACAAGATGATTAGTTGCAGATTTTGGCTTAATTTAAAAAGTGGTATGTAATACCAGTTTTACAGACCTTTACTTTAAATACTTTAGATTATGTTGCAGAGTTTACTCAGTCTCACACTAAACCAAGAGGTCATCTTTGATTTCTAGTACTTAACACAGTGTTAACAGGCTGGCAAATTTGTTGAGTAAATCAATTTTAGATAACCTAATAATATTATTTCCCATATGCATAACAGAATAAAAGCAGCAAGTTAGTGATTCAATATAGGCAATTCACTAAGTTAGAGATATCTGGCAAAATCATTATACCAAACAACTTTGCCCTCAGCAGAGGGCACCGACGAATTAAGCAAGGCAGGGCAAAAACTGATGCCCATAACTATTTCAAATCTTGAAATAAATTTTAAAAGGAAAAAATGGTTAAATTGAGGAAGAGAATACACACTTTACAAGAACATCTGCTCTACAAGGATCCTTACCTAGTTCCAATACTGGGATTTTGTAAATGTGAAATCGGGGTTCACGTAAGTGCTTATAAAAGGCTAAGGATTAGAACCAAGCATAATGACTTTCAACTCACAGGAATGTTTAAGCAGCCACATATGATAACATATTAAACTAAGATAGTTGGGCATGGTGGCACGTGCCTGTGGTCCCAGCTACTCGGGAGGCTGAGGCAGGAGAATGGCTTGAGCCCAGGAGTTTGAGGTTGCTGGGAGCTAGGCTGATGCCATGGCACTCACCTGGGCAACAGAGCGAGACTCTGCCTCAAAGATTAAAAAAAAAAAAAAGAAAAGAAAGAAAGAAAGAAAAGAAAGTAAGAAATCAGAGGATAACTGATACTAAGACTACTGAAAGGTCATTTTTTTAAGGTTGTAAGTGGTAAAAACTGATACAAAGTATCAAATCTCTACCAATTTCTGAATCGTACAACCTGTCAAATTCTGAATATGGACTTTCTAGGTGGAAAAAGTATTTTTTCTCTTGAAACGAAATTATTAGTTTCTACAAATCTTAACTATCAATGTATCAGAAAGTACAATGAATAGTTCAAAAAATATTTTTCTCATGAATCAAAAACCATATATGCTGGTGGTTTGATCTCTGGGTCTTTTGTCCTTTAAAATACTTTTAACAATGTGCAGATGCAAAAGGATAAAGGCACATTAAATAAATGCACAGATTACAATTCCACAAACAAGTTGTTCTGAAGGCTACGTGAAAGGCAATAGTAGAAAGCCTTCTACTAGGAAAACATGAGTTATTCAGATCTAAATATTCTAGCTGGCATTTATTTCTCTGTTTAGGAAGCAATGTTATTTCTCCCCACTCCAGCTTAAGGCATTATCAACAAATATGTATATATTTGACATACAATGTGTTTTGATGTGTATACGCTGTGAAATGAGTATATCAAGCTAATTAGTTACCCATTGCCTCACATACACATTTTTTTCTTATGTCGTCTTGGGTAGGGTGCAGTGGCATCATCACAGCTCACTGCAACCTCAAATTCCTTGGCTCAAGTGATCCTCTTGCCTCAGCCTCCCATGTAACTGGGACTACAGGCGTGCTTCACAATGCCTATATGTCACGATAGCTAATTTTTCCATTTTTAGTAGAGATCGGGGTCTCTTGCTCAGGCTGGTCTCCAACTCCTGAGCTCAAGCAGTCCTCCTGCCTCAGCCTCCCAGAGTGCTAGGATTACAGGCATGAGCCACCACGCCCAGCCACATACCATTTTTTAATGGTGAGAACATTTCAGATCTAAGCTCTTAGCAATTTTCAAGATATGCATACACGCAGTATTCTATTTAACTGTGTAATTTCTCCCTCTGAGAAAACCTCCATAGAATTTTTAAATACTCAAATTTTCTTTTTTTTTTTTTATATCTCTGAGACAGAATCTCACTTTGTTGCCCAGGTGAGTGCCATGGCATCAGCCTAGCTCACAGCAACCTCAAAGTCCTGGGCTGAAGAGATCCTCCTGCCTCAGCCTCCCAACTAGCTGAGAATACAGGCACGCACCATCATACCTGGCTAATTTTTTCTATTTTTAGTAGAGACAGGGTCTCGCTTTTGCTCAGGCTGGTCTCCAACTCCTGAGCTCAAGCTATTTTCCTGCCTCGGCCTCCCAGAGTGCTAGGATAACAGGCGTGAGCCACCAAGCCTGGCCTCAATCAAATTTTCTAAGTCCCAAATTAAATGCTAGGCACTAGGTATAATAATCACCATTCCAAAATAATGCTGTCATGACAATACAACAAAAACATGGAGTGATAAGGATGACTTGGCAAAAAGTAATGGTGGTGGCTGTCGTTGTAATAGGTAAGATTGAGTAAACATTTTCCTCTGTGCCAGGCATTGTGCTAAGGACCTTATAGGCATTATTTAATTTAGTCCCTACCAAAAAAAAAAAACCTTTCAAGTTAGGTACTGTTACTTCCATTTCAAATAAGAGGAAAATAAATTTGAGTGTCACTTGCCTAAGATCAAGCAGCTGGTATGTGATGGAGCTAGAATTTAAAATCAATGTGGATACAAGCTGGGCGAGATGGCTCACACCTGTAATCCTAGCACTCTGGGAGGCCAAGGTGGGAAGATCGCTTGAGCTCAGGAATTGGAGACCAGCCATAGCAAGAGCAAGATACCGCCTCTACTAAAAATAGAAAAGTTAGCCAGGCGCAGTGGAAAATGCCTATAGTCCCAGCTACTCAGGAGGCTGAGGCAGGAGGATCACTTAAGCCAAGGAGTTTGAGGTTTCACTGAGCTATGATGACGCCATTGCACTCTAGCACGGCCAACACAGCGAAACTCTGTCTCAAAAAAAAAAAAAAGTCAATCTTGTGTCAGACACTGCTAACAGAAAAAAAAATAAAAAAATAAAGAATACAAAACAAAACAAAAAATCAATCTGAATATACAATCTGCTCCTTTAACAATAAGGCTTTGTTCTTGAGGAAGACCTGACCATAAATTGTTAAGGTAAAATACTCTGCTAATAATAACTTTGGAATAAGCCTTGTTTTTCTTAATTATAACAATAATTCTTTTCCTTATTGTATGTTTTAAAAGAAAACCAATTAGTTAGTTGCATCAACCAATTAAATGGACGTTAATTGTAGAAGCAGAAGCAGTACTCACCTTAGGGTTAATAATTGCTGACAATACCTTAAAAAGAAGGCACCTAATTTTTAAAATTAATTTTGTATATTATTAGTCCTTGATTATTTGTGGCAATAAAGGAGAGCAGCATTGGTAAAGATTATTGAAAACTATAGATATTCCC
This sequence comes from Indri indri, assembly GCA_004363605.1. Taxonomy (NCBI): domain Eukaryota; kingdom Metazoa; phylum Chordata; class Mammalia; order Primates; family Indriidae; genus Indri; species Indri indri. The sequence continues at coordinate 104,814 of RJWJ010001902.1, read as the reverse complement.
TAAGTAGAGAAAAAGCAGAGTATTTTTGATGGGACAAAAAATGGGGCCACGCTTTTTTTTTTTTTTTTTTTTTTTGAGACAGAGTCTCACTCTGTTGCTTGGGCTAGAGTGACGTGGCGACAGCCTAGCTCACAGGAACCTCAAACTCCTGGGCTCAAGTGATCCTTCTGCCTCAGCCTCCCAAGTAGCTGGGACTACAGGCATGCACCACCATGCCCGGCTAATTTTTTCTATGTATTTTTAGCTGTCCAAGTAATTTCTTTCTATTTTTAGTAGAGACATGGTCTCGCTCTTGCTCAGGCTGCTCCTTGAACTCCTGACCTTGAGCGATCCACCCGCCTCGGCCTCCCAGAGTGCTAGGATTACAAGCATGAGCCACCGCGCCCTGCCTGGGCCATGTTTTCTTAAAGATGCCTAGCAGAAGACTAACAAATTAGTAGTAGGAAAGAGTTCTCATATAAAGAGATACAGATAATACACGATGTGAGCAGTACATAATACTTGTAATCAAGCTAGAGTAGTTGCATGAAAAATATTTTTTAAAAACCAGTTAAAAAAAAAAAAAGAAAAGCAATTATTCCATTTGTAGGAGAACCAACTTTAGTATAAACAGAAAACTGACCATTCAGGACAGATAAAACAGTGGTTCTCAAACTTTAGCATGCATCGGAACCATCTGGAGGACTTATTAAAACCAAATTGTTGGCCCCACACCATATTTTGGTTCAAATGGGAATCTGCATTTTAACAAATTCCCAGGATGCAGATTCTTCTGGAACAGGGAACAATCTTTGAGAACCAGTGCTCTAAACTAAAGCTCAAAAATCACAGCACCAGCAACAGGAATGTTGTTTATATTTTCATGTACAGTTCCATCACCTAAACTTTACAGTCTGTACAGACATTCCTTTTCTGATTAGCACATACAAAATTAAAACTGTGGTATGAAGCATCTCTGAAAAGAAAAAAGGGTCGTCTGACTACATGCTATTTCATTGTATATTCTAACCTACACTTAGGATTCACTCATTTATAAATACCACATAAATGTCTTCTTAAAAATAGTTTTTTGACAAGAGAAACTCACTAGAAATCTTTAAAGTTTTGTCAGGTATTCAAGTGTTAAGTGAAAGATGGCCAGCCCTACCATCCAACAAGTATTTACTGAAGAGCAGCTGAGCCTGGAGACAAGATAGCAAGTAAAGAAGACAACCCTCTGAGCCCGATGCTCCTTGCTAACCTCTGGGCTAATTTTAGACAAACAGTAAGAATATAAATGTCATGCAAACTTTAAACCCCTATGAAACAAGCTAGAACTCTCCAAATTGCTAAGGCTGTTGCATCTAACCTCATCAAGAGCGCTATGGAGTCAAGATGTGAGGTATGGTGAGGCAACAAGGAGTCTTAAGTTATTTTTAGAAAGAACCACACAAACTTCAGAAGTTGTCTTGATATTCTTGATGAATACAGAATCCACAAATTCAAGAGTGTGACATATGATTTCCACCTTAGAACACAATCAAATAGGGATGAAAATTTTAAGTGAGCTTTTCGGAATGCTAACTCATGTTACTAAACAGTCAAGTAAATAAACCACTGAAATGCAAGAGTTGGTCAGGTTCATTAGTTAGATAACTTCTACCAAACATGAGCCAAAACAAAAATACATATTACCTACACATTATGGACCTTTGAGGTTGATCATTAAATAGCTCAAACCTTGAAATCCTTAAATGCTTAACTCTACCATAGTTCTTCCTCAAACTCCTGGGCTCAAGTGATTCTCCTGCCTCAGTCTCCTGAGTAGCTGGGCCTATAGGTATGCGCCACCACACCTGGCTGATTTTTCTAGTTTTTGTAGAGACTGGGTCTCGCTCTTGCTCAGGCTGGTCTTGAATTCCTAGCCTCAAGTGATCCTCCCATCTCATCCTCCTAAAGTGCTAGGATTACAGGCATAGGCTCTGAGCCCGGCCTACTATAATTCCTAAGGGTAAAGCGCTCTTATTAAAGAGCATAAAAGAACAGTGTAATCGTAATGGTACTGTCATACCTCCTGAATAAAGTAACATGCAATCAGCACAGTGAAAAAGTATCCAATAAGAATAAACACAGAAATTTGAATGCAAATTCCTTTTAAACTTGTTTTTAAACATCCAGACTTGACCTGTACAAGTAGAAAACGTTAAGGAAACTTTATACATAGAATGAAAATCTTCATGAAAATTTCATTAGCGAAATGTAGACAATCTAACTGGTGTGAAATGAAGATGGAGAATAACTATAAAAACATACATATGAGATATGTATATTTATGATCACTGATACAGGGTTAAATTTTTCTTTTAAACATCCTTCTTGAGATGTCATTAAAAAAAAACTTAGAAGTGGATTATCCAAAATAAAATAAAAATTCTAGTCTTAGGCTCTTGCAAAGCTTCCCAGGAATTAAGCTGGGTTTTTTGTTCGTTTGTTTTTTAATTGAGACAGGGTCTCCCCTGTCGCCCAGGCTGGAGTGCAGTGGCACTAACATAGTTTACTGCAGCCTTGAACCTCCCAGGTTCAATTGATCCTTTCCAGTAGCTGGAACTACAGGTGCGTGCCACCACGCCTGGCTAATTTTTAAATTATTTTTTGTAGAGAGGGGATCTTGCTATGTTGCCCAGGCTGATCTTAAATTCCTATCCTCAAGCAATTCTCCCACCTCCCAAAGTGCTAGGGTTACAGGCATGAGCCACCACACCCGGCCCCCAGGAATTAAGTTCTGTACTACGGTATTTTTTTTATTTTATTATTTTAACATGTACTGTAAAGGGGAGGTAGGGTAGTATATAGCAAGTCCCAAACCTATCTGGCACAAGTAGCCAACCCAGAATACATACATACTTTGGGAAGTGTTGCCATTGACAGTCACATGGTTTAAAATGGGTGGACATGACCTAGCAAGTCTTTAAAACTCTTCCTATTAAATAGGCCACTTAGCTTTGGCCCAAGTTGCTTCTTGAGGAGGCTAAACCTTCTTGAGAGATATTTCATTATTAAACCAATATACTAAAGAAATCACATTTGTTTGTGCATTAAATTTTTTTTAAATGACAAGATTTCCAACTCGAAAGCTCCATGATATGGACTGCTTTCTGATGCTCAACCATTATAAAAAACATAAAACATTCAAACAATGTAACACTATAACATGATATACAAAGGTTAAGAGGCTGACAATCACCAGTATACTGCTGAACCTATTAGAGTAGAAATACCACTTTCCTAGTATATTTCCCACACGTAGGAAAAGGAAGTAGTAGAGTTTTTAAATTTATCTTATTGGAAGGGTCTGAGATTATGAATAAAATTCTCAAGTGTGTTTGCTTAAGAACACCCATTAAATGCACAATACATGAAGTTTTGCTTCTGAAAGATGGATTCTAAGAAGTTGCCACTTGCCAGTGGATATCTATGGTCTTATGTATTTTAAGAGTTTGACTTTTTAAAAGTATGGAGTTAAAATATATTCATGAATACCTTAGAAAACATAGTAATGCTCTATATACCACTTATGAATACTGTGACTCTTAAAGTCATGTGGTTTCTCTGACATCTAATTTAACAGCGTAATTTCACAGACAAAACCGAGGCCCAAAAGAGGCTGTTTTGCCCCTCTGCTATATGTGTGTGTGTGGTGTGTTTTTAAAGAGACGGGGTCTGGCTGTGTTGCCCAGGCTGGACTCTGGACTCGAACTCCTAGGCTGGACCAACCCTTCTACCCTGGCCAGTCTTCTCTCAACAATACTGTATTGTTAGTTGTCTCCTTTTTGTTCTGCATCTTATATTCCCTTTGTCTCTGTCCCACCACGACCACCTTAGGCAGTGCTTACTCTACCTCTTCTTTCATCTTTTTCTCCAGGTCTCATTTTCCTATCATGTCCCTTTCCATTAATCATTCACTTTTTCTCTTCCTTTACCCTAGGAGCTTTCTTACATGTATATCCTAGCAGTGTTTAATTAAATTTAATTAATTTTATAAATTGGTATAAATTAATTTACAAATAGTTGTCATATAGAATAGAATTTAAGGTTAACTCTTTCACTATTCATTCTAAACAAAACATAATTGAGCACAAGCACATACCATATTAATTTGAAGAAGTTTGTGGTCCTTATCAAGAAATAGATACTAGATCAAATCTTATTACTTGAGACACTGATTCTACTCATGTTTGTATCTGTACTTTTGCTACAATACAACCATACTGGTGATTAACTGGGAAATCAAAATGTAAAAAGATGTCACTCTAAAAAGAACAAAGGTAGGTTTTAAAGCTTGAGGTCTGCAGAACAGCTCTTGTCTTTACTCCACAATATATTTAGTTATTCATAATCACACAATTAGAACATGAAATATTTTTTGTCAATGTATGATTCAATTAAATGAAGCAGGGAAAAAAGAAAATCTCACCCCCAATGGTACTTTCTTGAAATTCATGAAATTGGCCTTTCACAAAACGAAGCACTAGGCTTGATTTACCAACAGCAGACTCTCCCAGAAGTACTAGTTTGAACTGGCATATTTTATTTCCAGTATTTGGCCCGTTGGGTCTTGTTGCACCTCGATTAGCCATGTCCAAATTTGAAAGAAGTCCCTAATTTCAGATTCTTAAATGATCTTCCAGGATGCAAGGGGTCAATTTTTTTCTTTCTGGAGGTGAAGAAACCTGTAAAGAAACAAATATGCATGTATTTATAGGCCTTCTCATGGGGGGAAAAAAAAGAAACAAATACAAATTATATATACAAATCAGTAAAACAAAGCAAATCTAATATCACTTTAAACTTTGCCTACAGCATACTATTATAATGATAACTATAAGCTCTACTAGACATTCAACAGCACTGAGTTTATTTTACTACCTTTTAAAAGAAATAATTTAAAGGGGTAAGATTTGAGCCTAAAATCACTCTGTAATTTTCAGGGTTTTTTTCCCCAATACCTTCAGTTGCCTTTATTATTATTTTCTTTAAAGCTAACATTTATTAAAGTCTCAACTTTGCATCACGTAGTGCTTTACGTACTTAACCTCTCAACAATCACACAGAGTTAATCACTTACAATCCTTGTAAATGAGGAAATAGGCATAGAGAGGTTAAGAAACTTGGTTGAAGTCACATAGTTACTGCGACAGAGGTGACACAGAACTGAGTTTCAAACCCAGACAACCTAAGAGGTGACTCAAGAGTTCAGGTTCTGGAGCCCGACTACCTAGGTTAAAATTGTTTTGAGGAAAATTAAGTCAGTAAGCTCTTACAAAAGATCCTAGAATTTATTATTATTTGAAACCTCTGTTAAATGGCACATGTGTTTCATTTAACGTATGGTTAATTATGCAGCAACAAATATTTTAAGGCTCCCAGGTTTGTGTGCCTAGCGGCTGAAAGATTTAAAATTGTTTCCTTATCTGCTTAAGTACACCATACACAGAAATGCTAACAGTTGTTCTCTATGTGGTGGGATTATTAGTGACTTATTTATTTATAGTGTAATTTATGCTAATTTTAACTTTTCTGGTAATTTTTGGGCTAACAATATGAATGCCACTGTTTTCTATTTAACAACCACTTGGAAAAAAACCAGCCTGAATGGCAGCTTCAGTGTCTTATCTTATTTTCTAATAATGCTAATTTTTAGTTTCAAAGGAGTTAGTGAATATCTGAAGAACCCTTTTTCAATCTATTCAAAAATCAATCCTAATAGTTTACTTCCATCTTTAATCAAAATCTGATTATATGTTAAAATATTAAACCTGATGATTCCCTCCCTAAAAACTCTGCTCTATTTAATTTAGCTATCTCATATAGGAAACACGCCTTCCTCATAGAATTTCAGTTTATATAAGAAATACTCTTGATGATGAACTCATTAATAAACATACCCATGAAAGCTTAGTTCTCAAGGCAATAAAATCACCTCTTTGCCTTATTTAAACACCATCTTTTTAGATCTTATCTTTTACCAACACATAATGAAATATTTACAGATGAATTGATATGATGTGTGAGCTGCTTCCAAATAATAGGGTATAAATAAAATTACCCTCCCACCCCTTCCAAAACCACACCAGGTTTGGGGGTCTAATCCTGGCCATACCAATTTCTGCCTGGGCAAATGCTTTAATTTCCAAGTCTCTATTTCCATAATATCTAACTTGTATGGCTGTTGTGAGAATTATTTCCATAGTACCTAACTTGAATAGCTGCTCTGATAATTAAATGAGACAACGTATGTAAATAATCTCTAATATAGTGCCCACCACAGTCGGCATTGAAATTGGCAATTAAAGTGGCCCTTTGATGAGGTAAAGATTAAGTATTAACAGATCATCATATACACTGAAAATGTACCAACACACCTTCAGATATTACACACACAATATCAACTGAAACACTAATTGTCTTTTATCTACAAAACAGCAAATTACTTATCAAGGACAATATGTTCTGAATTTCTACAATACTTCCAAAATTTCAGGGAAGCATCAGATTATCATTAAAAAAAAAATCAAACAAGATTCTGATTTAGCTTTGCCTTTTATGGTTTAAAGCTACTGAATCACAGTTACTCTAAGGATCTTGAACAGGAAATAACTAAATTCAATTTTAAATACGCAGTTAGCATAACATTGAGGTTAAAAACTAGGGGCATTCATTTGTATTTACTACTTACTGAAACTTTCATTATGCAAAAGAATTTTGCATAATATACATTTTCACTTTTTTGAAAATAACTTGTATTCTATAGTTGAAGTCCTTCTTAAGGGCTCTTTGACCAAAAAATTTACTGGGCACTTATTTTGTGCCAAGCACGGCTCCACTTACTTTGCTTACAACCCTCTTAGTTCATATTACCTCTATTTTACACTAAGAATAAAGTTTATTAGCAAATGTGATTATTTCCAGAGGTGTACACGTTTCTTCCTTATTAGTTATGTGAAAGACAACTGATTTAACACTTTGAGTCCACTTAAGCAAAGACAAAAACCATGCATGTGAACTATGGCGTTCAGAGCTTACAAGTTTAAAAGTCTCAGAGGTAATCAGCTTCCAGGGACGAGAACACCAACCAGAGCAGGTTGCACGGTCTCTACCCACTGAGGAAGTTCAGCTGTCCTGTTATCTTGAATTTCTTTAAAGCTGCAGTTCGCTACCTTCCACAGATGAGACAAAAGTCTCTAGACAGCCTATTTTGACGAGCCTCCCACCCCTACTAGTCTTAGTAAGTTGAGGGTAGGCGGAGCTCCCCAAATTCACACCTGCAGTGGGCCCGGGTTCCTGCTTGGAGAGCACCTGAGTAGCTGTTAGCCAATTCCGTAACAACTCAATAAGCAGTAAACGCCAGGTCCCTAGGCCTTTCCATCATCCTCCGCCGACCTGGCTGGCTTTGACTGAGACCCCCAAGATTGTCAGGACCAGGGCAGGGGCCGGGCGGAACCACGGCCTCCAGTACTCTTTCCACGGCGCCATCTTGAGAAGGGAAAAGGGTGACACCCGTCGCTCCCACAGTTAGTCCCCAAATCCCGGTCTCCAGAGCCCATTGAGGGATGAGTCACCAGGACTGGCAGGACAAGACGCTGGGTTCGATAGCTCTCTGGTCCGGAACACCGGCGCGCGCGAGGGATAAGGGGCGGGGGGCTCAGGGCCGCGGACAGGTTGGGGACCGCGGATAACCTGAGGTCCAGGCCCGCACGGCTCAGGGGGAGGAGCGGTTTGGTTACCTGTGACCGCAGCAAGCTGAGCCGTGGGGCCGAAGCTTCCTGGCAGCAAGGCCCAGCGTGGGGGCCCGAAAGATTAGAGTGAGTCTGCGGCGGTGGCAGCGGCGGCGTCTCCTCCTCGCGCCGATCCCCTCACACTGGACTGTGCGGGGCTCGTGCCTTGGTGCCGCCCCTGTCGGGATCCGTCTCCGCCTCTCGCCGCTCCGCCTTCAGCTTTCCTATCTCCTCCTCCGCCGCCGCCCGCGCTCAAGTTCCGACTAATTCTTCCTCCTCCTCCCTCCTCTGCCTCCTCCCCTCAGGCCGGCCGCCGGCTCCTTCACGAACCAAAACACAAACACTCAAGTCCCAGCGCTGGAGCCACTTCCGCTGCCCGGCGCCGACCCCGCCGCCACGTCGCTGCACGCAGCGAATTACGCCCGTTCGTCACTTCCCGTCTTCGCCGGTCTGCCCGCTTCATCCGCTCCCCCGCCCCCTCCCAAAGTCCTCCCAGCCCTCCCAGCCGTGGCTGGTTCGCGGGGCGGAGTGATGGGGGTGTCACGTGACCCCACGAGCGGCGGGGGTCGGATCTGGCCGCTGCCGTCTCCCTCCCACACTGCAGGCGGGGGATCTGGCCGCCGCCCTCCGCCCGCTCCCTCTCCCCCGACACACACACTCCCGGCGCGCGCGGCCCCGCCCCCGCGAGCACCATTGTTATCCTGGCGGGGGTCGCTGGGCGCTTGGTGGCCGGGGGCGGGGAAAACTCTTACTACTTTGGGGCGAGACCGAAAGAACTTGGTTTTGTTGTGTCCGGCCCCTCTGAGGCGGCGAGGTTCCTTCTGTGAATATTAGCTCATAATCCCCTTACCTTACCTGACAACACTCCAGTCCCGGCAACCCGACCAAGGGGATTTAGAGAGGGAACTTGTCTAGTAAGAGAGACTCCCTCTAACGTGTCCCTGGGGATCGGTGGGGTGGGTAAAGGGCGTGGGTCGCCTTTGCACCAAGGAGGCAAAAGCTGCCTTAGGCGCCTAACCTTAATAACTTGCTTTTATTGAGAGTTTACCTGGGTTTGGTAGGGAAAGCCACATCCTAAAATAATAGCTAGCTTTTATTCAGAATTTCCCTTCTCAAGTCGCTGTACCAAACGCTTCACAGGAATTAACCCACTGAATTCTTAAACTACGAGTCTTTCATTTTGAAACTAACTTGTTTATCGTCAGTTTACCTACATTAGGATATTAACTTCCCATAGTGGTCGTCGCCCCTGAAAACCTGTGTCTAGCACAGCGTCTGGCAGGCGGGAGTCTTTAGTAATGGTTGTGGAATTAATGCATGAGGTGTGCCTGCTTTACAGGTAAAGAATTTGAGGCACAAAAGATTGAGTAACTTGTCAAAGATCACTGCCTGTTTAGTGATGAAGCTGGATTCTAACCTGCATGCTGGCTCCAGAACGTGAGTTCTTAAACGTAATTAGGGTGAAAGGACAACCCAAGACGTTCATTACCCTCCACAGCAGACCTACTTCGTGGGTTGAATCCCACGCTATAGACAGTCTCTGACGAGGCATGTGAAACAACTCCTACCTCCCCCCCAAATTCTTTTAGTAATTTGGTAGAAAAATGTTAAATTGATTTTCTCTCAGAATAAGGGCTGCTTTTCAGTTTGCAGTTTATAATTTATAACCCCGTTGTGAGGGCATGAATATTGTCTTTGAAGCATACCGGCTGAAGTATCCTTCAGGTATCAGTCAACATTGTACAACGAAGATGATTTGAACCTCTGAACAGCCAATCTTTCTGACCAACTCGGCAATTGCCAGAGAAGTAAATGTGTCATATGTAAATGGTATCTGTGGCACTTTGTCCTCAAGGGGTTGTTCCAGTATGAAATATTAGTCATGGTAATAGCTCTTGGACAATCTCAGGAGGAATCAGGAAATAGAATATATGACATCGGTTTTGTCATGTCAACAGCCTGTCCAAAACCAAACCGATTCCACTCCAAACCTGCTTCTGCTTAGTGACTGGCGTTAGGAGCCTCCCAGTCATTCCATACTTGGAATTTCAGAATCATCTTGAACACTTCCTTTTTTTCCTCATAAACCATTGTTCATTTTATCACCAAATTCTCTAATCCCCAAATTTGAGGTCTAATCCCAATACCTGGTCCATGGTAGTACTCATATAAACTGGAATTAATATATACTTCTGCCCTTTCAATACATTCTTCACCTTTTAGCCAGCCATTGTCCTACTCAAAAATATTCAATGGTATCTCATTACTTGCTAAGTAGAGTCTCAAGTTCTTCAACTCTAGTCCCAACTCATGTTTCTTTCATTCTATTTCTATAGCCTCCCTGTCCTCAAACTCTTGCTTTGTTCTCTAACCACAGGTGTCTATTCTGCGTTCCCATCTTGGTATCTTTGGTCACTTTGTTCTCTTGACCTGGAACACCATTACTGCCCATAACTGCTGGTCCCACCTCGGCTGGGATGCTAATTCCTCAGGACAGCATCTGTGGATACTTCTACTGGATTTAATTATTTTTTTTTTCTGTAGTTTCACAACACTTTGCTTTACTCTCTATAATGGGTCTCCTAAAATCTGCCTTATTTTGTAGTTTCTTCTCAGTTTTCTTCTGAACTTTTCTTCTCAGCTTTTCATTCCTCTTAGAATTATAAAGTTTTTGAGGGCTAGGACCATCATCGATCATTTCATTTTCTTTTGTTGTTGTTGTTACTTTCAGTTTCATTACACAGATGAATAACCATTTCAATTCTTCACAGAAGAACTTTGCTGTAATAGAGACCCTCAAAATATTTGTAAACTTAATTATGTTTAGAATGGTGAACATTTGACTTAAGAACTCAAAAATATTAATAAAACATGAGATGCTGAAATTTATAATTTGCTAGTAACTCCCCACTTCATCATTCTAGTATATTGCTTGCTCATTTATTTCTGTCTACTGATTTTGCCTTTTAATTCACCTCCTTCATGAATACATTTCACAATATTTTACAGTTTAGTCATAATGTTTTCCTGGGAGAGTGCTGCCTTAGTGGCTGGCACTTCTGAAGATCCAGTGGTAATTTTAGACAAATTGAAATGCCACAGAGTAAAGCTTTGCTGTTGTATTGCCAGTCACAATATGCCTGTGTTTTCTTTTTCATAACCCCAGATAACTGAGAAGGACTGATAATTGTATATATTTTAGTGTCAAATGTGGGATCCTTGATTTAGTGTCAAATTTAATGTCAAATGTGGGATACTTGATAAAATTTGTTTAGGAAGCTACAAAATGAATAAAGTCATAAAGACTTAAACACTGCCCTTACTGCTTATATTGCCCTCAAATCTCCAAATGCCCAATTACAAATTCCCAGCACCTGGCCTCTCTCCACTACTCACAGCATCCCATATAATCTCCACTCTCTTCCAGGAAATCTTTCTTCCCTTGTGTAGTTGAAGAATGAATTTTTGTGTAGATAGTAATGAATGGTTACATTTACTTTTAACTGGGATAATCTGGAGACAATTCAAAATTTTTTCTGGAGACAAACAAATGGTAATTCTAATGTAAGTCATGGTGGCAAGACAGTGAGAAAAATTCTGTAGGTGCCAGGTACGGAGGCTCCTGCCAGTAATCCTAGCACTCTGGGAGGCCAAGGAGGGAGGATTGCTTGAGCTCAGGAGTTTGAGACCAGCTTGAGCAAGAGCGAGACCCCTTCTCTACTAAAAATAGAGAAACTTAGCCAGGTGTGGTGGCATGGGACTGTGGTTCCAGCTACTTGGGAGGCTCAGGCAGGAGGACCAGTTGAGCCCAGGATTTGAGGTTGCTGTGAGCTAGGCTGATGCCACGGCTCTCTAGCCCAGGCAACAGAGTAAGACTCCATCTCAAAAAAAAAAAAAAAAAAAAAAAAAAAAAAAAAAAAAAAAAAAAAAAAAAAAAAAAAAAAAAAAAAAAAAAAAAAAAAAAAAAAAAAAAAAAAAAAAAAAAAAAAAAAAAAAAACCCAAAAAATAAAAAAAGAGAAAAAATCTGTAGAAACTTGAGCTAGTCAAGTTTAAAAAGCTTGTGTCTTTGGAGGATATGATTCAGGCCTCAGCTCGAATGTCACCTACCTAAGGGACTTCTAAGCCTACCAATTCTGAACTTCTTTCTTAACCATCAAAATGTTCTGTTTTGTTCATAACACTTACCACTATCCGAAATGATTTTATTTCTTATTTCACTTGATGGTTATCTATCCTCACTAGAACTAGAATATAAGTTCCATGACTGTACAATCATCTCATCTGCTGGGGATTGGTCTCCAGGACCCCAACTGCCACCCCCCTCCCTCTACCCTCCACCATGGATACCAAAATCTTCAGATACTCAAGTCTCATGTAAAATGGCATAGTATTTGCTTATAACATATCCCTTTTACTTTGTTGTCTTTAGATTACTCATAACATGTAATACAATGTAAATGCTATGTAAATTGTTATACTGTATTGTTTTAAAATTTGTATTTTTTTTTATTTATTTTTTTCTCAAATATTTTCCACTGAATACAGGGAGCCAACATATTCCATTGCATTCCCACCATTGACACAAAGTAGGGAGGGACTCAATACATATTCGTAGAATGAATGAATTGAATGAGCCCTTATACAGACACACCTTGATTTTGATTTCCACACTATCAAGTCATTTAAAGAACTTAAGGGGTGAAGAATATTTAACCTTTTAGAAAGTTATAATAAACAGTTTTTGCAAATGTGAAATAGTATCCCCTACTCACTTTTTTTTAAATTTGATTTTAAGAGATTTTCATGGAGTTCTTGTAGACTGGAATGCTGTAAATTCCATTCAAATTCTAAGCGAGGTGTTTTATATCCCTATATGTGTAGAACATGATAAATATTCACCAAATATACTTTCATTAAAATCTGACATGTAAACCCAATTTAAAGAAAATCTCCTACTTAAAAGGAATAAAGTTTGAGTTTGCCACAATATTTTCTTTTCTTCCTGTCTTTTGTCTTTTTTATTTTCTTTTTTATTTTTTTTTAAGACATGGTCTTGCTCTGTTGTCCAGGCTGGAGTGCAGTGGTGCAGTCATACCTCACTGCATCCTTGAACCCCTGGGCTCAAGCCATCCTCCTGCCTCTGCCTCCAGAGTAGCTGGGACTGCAGGTGCACGGCACCATGCCAGACAATATGCATTATTGTGTGACATATCTCAAACTTTAATATGTTCACTTTAAGTGCAATTTAAAGTCTAGTTATGAAGGTGTGTGTTCTCGAGGACTTTTAGGATGTTTCTATACTACAGCTGTTAAATATAATAACTCTCCAGAATTTAAAGTAGTTTTTTTAGCGCTAAAGTAACTATATGCAATGCAGAGGTACTTGGGCACGGAAGGACCTAAAAAAAGTAGTCACCACCAGAAAGTTTATTAGTTCATCACCAGTAAAATTAGAAGGCCAGTGGCCAGGAAGAAGCCAATGGTTGAAACCATCCTAAAAGGACTGCGTTGCTTGGGAAACCAAAGAATGAGAAGTTGGTAAACATTTGCTCTAATGCCTAAGGCCACATCACTCGAGTTTTCTTGCCCTCCAAATCTAGTAAAGAAAGAGAAGAGGGGGCAGGGGGCCTGGGAGGGAGGATGGGAGAGAGAGAAGACGGGAGGAGGGAGAGAGAGAGAGAGATGGGTGGGAATCTGCCCAAAGGGGAATTGTGCGCCAAGCCCCACCCCCTGTTTCCTAGGTAACCGGGTAAACAGACTCCATCTCCTTTTCCTCTGTGAGCTCTGCTAAGTGTTAAGAGGCAGGCAGGAAGCAGTGGGCAAGGAGTTTGAGTGGGGATGTGTTCTTTCGTGGGAGTGGGGTCCCCCAAAGTGCTGGTGCCCCCCAGAGGATTGGAAACTTCCCTCCAGCCAGGTACAGCTTTTCCCTTAGAGAAGAGTGCCCTTGGAGGACTGAAGGTGTCTGGGGGGAAATCTCCCCTGAGCATGGAGGTGGCACTCACCCAGGAACGAAAGGATGATTTAGGAGACAGGAGGGTCTGCATGGGAACACGATCTCCAACAGAGTTGGGGCTCCGAGTGGGATCAGGAAAAGAAGATTCCCCATGGGGGGAGAGGCCTGAGGTTAGTAATAAATATGAGGAAATGAGGGCATCACCAGAAACAAAATCTCCATTGAGGAAGCAACTTGAAATGCGATTAGAAAGGCAGAACATTTCTAGGACCCGCACGGAGAGGGGTAGTTTCGGAGTCAACACGGTCTCAGCCTTACAAGGAACAAAACCTTCTCTGGATATATTGCCAGGAAGAATGGGGTTAGGAAATGAATGTCTTCTGGCAGGGTATAACCATGGAAGGATAATACAGCGTCCCTTGGGCATGGTGTGTGGAAGTCCACAGGATGTAGGGAGCCAGAGAGGTCCTATGGCTAGTGGCCCTGAAGGGATAGAGGCATTAGTGGAAAGGCAGCATGCTTTGGATATGGAACCAAGACAAGAACTAGAAAAAGAGGCTACCTGTGTTGTGATGAAACCAAGCACAGAGATTAAGCCTCCTGGGGAGGTGGACATTGGGCTACCCCAAACAGAGGAGCCAGATGAAGCTAAGAACACAGAGCCCCAGATGGGCTTGGTAATAGAACCTCCCCAGTGCCAGTTTGCCCAACATGCTGAAGAGAAAAAGGAAGCTGGAAACATTGAACCAGGAGTGGAACCTCCAGATCACATCAGACCCATATATTCTGGGAAATTTTTTGATCGGACACCTTGCTGGCCAAGTGTAAGTTTTTTTTTCCTAGTACTTTCCTAGGAACTGAATTATGTGTAGTCATGTCTTTATTGAAATGATAAAGTGATGAGACTTTTTTGGGTTTGTGGAGACCAATCACAAAGATTTCATTGGGAATCTGATATCCCTTGCTCCTCTGGACACTTCCCAGATGTTCCTTTCATTTCTGATTCTTTGCATCCCTTCCTAGATGTCAGCTTTGTTTTCTGTGCACACCAGTGGTTCCTCCTGGTTTTTCTCTCTTCTCTTTTAACCTTCATTTTGTTCCCCAATCTTCATTTTCTCAACCCTATCACATGTTTACATACATGTTGTGTCCTAATATTCATGCTATGAATGGAAAAAGAAAAGCATGTCTTTTCCTATGCATTATTTATTCCGTGAGTTATTCATTCTTTCAGCAAAGTCTTGTGGTGGCTGTTATGCTGGGTATAGGGCAATATAAAATAAAAAGTACATGGCCCCTACTAAAGGAATATTATATAGATATCTAAATGAATAGAAAACAAATGTGATTCTTCCTTCATAGAAGTATACTCTAAATACACAGCTCAGTGGAAAGATTGTACAACTCTGTTTGGCGGAGATGGGAAAGGCTTAACAGAGGACGTAATATTTGAGCTAACATTGAGAAGTGTCAGTATCTGTCAGATGGAAGAATGAGGTTAGAGCATTTTGGACAAAGAACGGCACAGAGTATGACCAAAGCTTCTTATGTTTGGAAGTTGTAAGCAATTCTGTTTAGCCAGTAGAGTGTGGAGAGATGAAGATGAAGAAAAAATACATAGGAGAAATCCAAAGGTCCAAAATACAGCAGTAAAACATGTAGATTCAAGATCAATGGTGGATCTTAATAAGGGTAGAAATAAATAAAATTTGCTTTTTGGAAAAGTAATTCTGATATCAGTAGTAATGATGGACTGGAAGGGGGAGATATTGAATGACATGTAGGAACTTGGAATGGATAACTTAGGAGTTTCTACATTGATAATGATCCCTTTGGGTTTGGTGGCTAAAGAATATCCAGTGTTGGCTACCTCAAGTTTGAGATATCAGGTGAAGAAGCCAAGGAGACAACTGGTAATGTGAGACAGTTGAAGCTGTGAAAGTCTAGGCAGGAGCCTTGGGAAACACTAACATTTATGAGATGGTCAGTGAAAAAAATGTCAATAAGGTGAGTTCTTGAGATCAAAGACTATATCTCGCCTAGTGTTTACCTTCATGGCATATCACAGTACCTTGCATATGGTGGTCATATGCCACAGTAAATATATGTTTGATAAATAGAAGGAAGGCTGGATGATTAAATGAGAGAAAGAACAGTCAGAGAAGAAAGAGGTAACCTGAGAGGGTGGTATTGAAAAACATAAAGGAAGCATCCTTTAGACATTCTGGGAATAAAAGATCCCACACATTTAGATTTGAGAATAAAATTCAGCTGAAGAGGTCACAGGGCTTCTGCAGAATTTTGTCTGAGTTTGCAGACTCTTGTTCCCCTTAAGACTCAGGGTGTTCTTTGTCTTTGTCCCACTTTGCTTTCTGGTTCCCTCATTGGATTTCTCCAGACACTGTCTTTATGCTTGGCCACACCTGCTTGTCATTTCTGAATTGTTTCTGCACTTTATGGCTTCTGATCTGATCTCACACACTTGTAGGCACCAGCTTTCAGTTTTCGATACAGGCAATTCTCAAACGTCTTCCTCCCACTTCTCACACCCTCCTTTCTAAATGTGACTGGAGAGAGTGATCAGCAGTGTTACAGCATCTCTGTTAGGGAAAATAGAATAAAGATTAATTAATTTTGGATATTAAGGAAATTACCAACATCGTTAGAATGACATAGTGGAAGGAGAATTCAGATTACAGTATACTGAAGAGCGAATGGGAAATTAGAATTGGAGAAAGCTACTGTAAAATTTTTTTTCCTCAGGAAGTATGACAGTGAAGAGAATGGAGTAAAGATTGCGTTTAGGAATCGTATTACCTATTTAGTGAATCAGTAGAGGAGTTTGAGATAACACAAAGGAGAAAATGGCTGGAACCAGATCCTAGATAAGCAGGCAGGAATGGAATTAGGATCATAGGCAAGAGGAGGGATTAGACTTGATTAGAAACAAGATTTCCTTTTAAAATAATTTTTTAATGTTAAAATATTTAGTTTCATTATAAAACAAGAATAATAACATTATAGAAAATTTAGAAAATGGAATGAAAACACCCACAGTCTTATCATCCGAATACAGGGCCTATTAGCACTTTACTGCTTTCACATTAATTAACACTCACTAACAACATTGTTCATAGACCTTTGCAGGTATTAACTCATTTGTTCTCATAACAACTCTAAGGGGCATCTACTATTATGAAATCCTGTTTTACAGGTAAGGAAGCTGAAGCAAATTTGATGATTTGGCCAAAATCATACAGTTAGAAAGAAGCTAGAAGTCATATATTCCTACTTGAGAGTCTGAGTTCTTGATTACACTGTACTTCCTGTGACACTTTTCTCCAAATGCACTTTTACACAGTTTCTTATTATACTGAGCATAAAAATTATCTTGATTTTCACTTATTTATTTTGTTTCTTTTTTCATTTTTTTCCAAGCTCGAATTCACTTATTTTTTAATAAGCATTTCACTGTTATTACAGATTTCATAAAGATCTTATAATGATAAAAATACTTCTTTAAACCAATATATGATTCTTAAGTTAACTCATTCTCTCTATTATTGGGAATTTAGATTTTTTCTGTAATTTTCTATAAAAAATAATTTGTCTAATTTTTATTCATATGCCTTTTTATATGTATTGGAATATTTCCTTAGGATAAAGTTTAGCAGAAGCTAAAGGTATGGATCTCTTTCCAGTTCCCATTGCCAAATCTCTTCCTAAAAGATGTACCAATAAATTTTTAAAAATCATAATCTTGGATTAGAACCTGGGCTGGAATGAATGTAAAGAAAAAAATAAAAAATGATAATGATTTGTTAGGCATTAATTCATATTTCTTTGATTTAAAATAAGATTGGAAATTGCTCCATATGTTTGTTTTTATTTATTTATTTTTTTGTCCTCGTATCTGGTCACTTTGATGAATTTATTAGTCATAATTGCTTATTATTATTTCCTTTAGATTTTCTAGGTAGACAATCCTATTGACACTTTTGTCTTTCACTCTTTAGTATAAGTACCTCTCATTTTTATTTCCTATCCCATTGCATTGGCTCTGATCAAAAATATAATATGGAAAATAAGGTCTCTTTTCTGATTTTAATGAATATGATTCTAATGTTTTACTATTAAGTACAATTTTTGTGGAAGATTTCTGATATATCAAGTTAAGAACACTTCTTAACATGCAGTAAGTTTATTAGAAAAAAAAAGTTAAGAACACTTCTATCCATTCTTAGTTTGCCAAGAATGTTTAAAATCAGTAATAAACTTGAATTATGAAAAACTTTCACTTTATTTGCTGAAATATGTTTTTTTCCCAACTAAAATGGTTAATTTTCTAAGGGTAAACCATCTTCGTATTTTTGGGCTAAGCTCTACTTGGTTGTGATATTTTTTAGAACATATTCCTGGATTTGATTTGCCAGTATTTTACTAGGAATTTTGCATCTATGATTCTATGTAAGTTTAGATGGTAGTTTTTCTTATTTATTTATTCAAAAAATTGTCTTTCTATTTTGAAAAAGTAATGGCTTTTTTTTCTTTTTTTCAATGATCCACTATCATTTCCAAAGTAGTTTTTATGTTATCTTTCTCTGAGTTTGGTATTAGTTTTAGCATTAGCTAGTATATAAAAAAAATTGAGAAGCCTTCCATCTTTTCAATTGTCTTTATGCTTTGTTTATATATTATGTGTATTATCAACTTCTTGTAGGCCTGGTAAAACTCACACAGCTGAAAGGGGAAGGCTAATTCATTGCCTCTATTGTTAACTCATCTCTGGCCAAGAGGTGGGATGGTAAAATATTTGATGTCCTCGAGTTCATCCAGTCTCAGAGTAGGAAGAAAGAGCATTTGGGTGAGGTTAAAACACAGTGTCAAGCTTGGCTGTGATGAGAGTTTGTATGGAAATCCTATTGTGAATAGCCTTTAAAGATCAATCCCTGAGGACAATGGTTTTGCATCAGGGTAGCTTCTGGGAACTGGGAAAGCTCATCTCAATGAGAGGCCTTTCCATTGTTGGGGGAGGGAAAGTAGACACATCACATTGTAGGGACACTCATCCTGTGATTTGAAGTTGTTGTCCAGAGTTGGTGTTGAGTTGCAAGTGAAGGTTTACTGTGATGGATTTATGAGACCCATTAGGCAAGTTCTTCTAATAAAACAACCATGGGTATGGAACCAGTGCAACAAGAAAGAAGTTCCAAGAAATGGTGGCCTGAGGAGAGATTTTTGGGATGTCCTTCAAAAACCAAAAAGATTCTGGTAAAAACAGGTTCTCTTTGTGTAGAAGCCTGGTAGCCATTTAAGGGTACTTGGCTCTTGGAAACACTCTGTCAGAGATCAAAATCTCTGTAATGGTCATTTCCCTAAGACATCCTGAGACTGTCCCTTGATTTCCATCAATGCACTGACTATGGCAGAAATCTTAGGGTTATTAAGACGAAACAACTGACCCATGCAAACTGCATTGGTAAATTATATTGAGCTGAGGAATAGAAAGAGGAAGAAGGAAGAAATGTTTAAAAGGAAGGTTAAAAAAATTATAGTGTATGATGACAATGGGGCTAAATAAATGAAAAATTACACAGTACTTGCATTCAAGGAGATTAGAGTCTGAAGACTTGAGATCCATAGACAAATTATTTTATAATATGGTACATGTCACACAAAGTGGTGCCTTATTTTTCCCTGTTCTACACTACTAGAACCTGATAGCTATTTTGGGAATAGGTAAAGGAAAAGGGACCACCTATTTATGAATCTTGTAGTTACACAGATCCTAGTATTGGAGAAAAATTCCAGGTACTAAGATTTATTTTCTGTCACTTAGCAAAGCTAATTGCTGCAGAATTATGGGAAGTGGGTGGTTTCATTTGCATAATGGGTTCAGAGTCTTCTGGGCAGAAAGGAATGGATACGGTCACTCCTAATTCTTTCTGAGGTATTCAGAATTGAGGATCTCTATGAGTAGAATGGAGTGATCTTGCCCAAGGACGAGAGGAGAGATGGGACGATTATGCTAACCCTCACTGAATTTGGAAGGTGGCATGATGATTGTGGGTCTGTGAGTTTTCAGCAACTGAAAATGGTCTTGTATTGACCTTCCTGAGTTGACTTCAGTTTTGGGAATCAGATGTATGAGAAGTGAAAGAGCTACTTGATCACTGAAAGCTGTAGTGCTGGAAGTCTGAGTGAGGAGGTGGCTAAGTAAGGTGGTGCTGCTGTGATTAGGGACTGAGCAAGGAAGTAGCTGAGCAAAGAGGTGGTTGGTGCAATTGGGAGTTGGGTTATAAACAAAAGGCCTGAGCAGATAAGTAAATATATTTGGGATAATAGTGCTAAGTTTCTCCATGATGGTGATAAGGGTTATAAATATGAAAAGGAGAAGGATAGAATGAATCCTGTTGTGCTGGATTGTAATTAGAGGTATTGGTAGAAATTCATGGCATATCTTTATATCTATGTCCATGGACTCTACACACATTTAACTAGACAGAATATTATAGAAGTAAAATAGGTGCAAGTATGTGGGGTATGTATGCAGACATACATTTTCTCACTCTATCCTCTAAGATGACCCAGAAGTGATATTTCTCTAACAGCAATGAGCTCACCAAAATCTATATCTTGATTTCTAGATATTAAATACCATTCCTTATTAAAAGGAATCAGTGCTCCTTGGAGAAATGCCTGACTCTAGGACCGGCACAGACATGTACAATATGAACTTGGAACACCTTAATGAGCCAAAAAGTGAGAAAAGTCTCAAAGAATGATGCAAATAAGGAACAAGCTCAAAGAAACAAGTTTGAAGGGGCTCCCACTAGCCTAGCCTGGTATACATTGAGCATTGAATAAAATTATGATTGAATAAAATAGAAACCCCTGAGCCCATACTTATAGAAATACATATACGAATAAATAAATAGTGAGAAAAGAAAACTTCCTTGCAGTATAATGCCAATTAATAAATATAGAAAGAATATTGGAATTATAAAGTCACCATTTGGTAGCCATCATATTAATAATAATTTAGTTAGCAATCATCAGTAGATATTAAAACATTAGGTGAAATTTTGGTGAGGAACTGGATATTTACATAGAATATTTATTAATTATTTACATAGAATAATTATTAATTATAAAGGAAAAATAGCTTTATAATGGAGAAACTTAGCAGACATTATCTACAGTGTATGCTCCCTGATAGAACACAACACTGTTTTTGTGATATCCCTGCCAAAAATGTATAACATGAATCTAATCAAAAGAAAACATTAGTCAAACCCAAATTGAGAGGTATTTTACAAAATAATTGGCATATACTCTTGAAAAAATGTCAAGGTCATAAAGGACAAGGAAGATTAGGAACTATTCCAGACTGAAAGAGATAAAAGCAACATGACAATTAAATGCTATGCATGTGTGACAGCCATGGAAGTGCTTGGCTCAGATCTCCCTTCAAGAGGACCTGCTGTGGAGAACATAGCTGATTGACAGCCTCCACCTGCTGACCTACTGGATCTGCTGCAAAGTTCACCAGTTTACACTCCCAGTTACTGAGCACTGTAGGGATACTACGACTAGATTTTTTTTTCCCCAACATGGGATTCCTGTAATGGGAACCTTAGTCTCAGAGACCACCCATAAGCCTAACTGAGATTTTCTCAGAATTGTGCTTTAGTCAGAAACTCTTCCTTTTTAATACTTCCTTCCTTCTCTCCTTTTACAGGAGAACTTATCATGGTCTTAAAGTTTTCCCTGATTACTCTTCCTCGTTTGTCCTTCACAGGTGTTTTTCTTAATAAATCTCTTACATGTCTAATCATATCATGGTGTCTGCTTCTTAGAGGACCCAGTCACAGTGTAATCTTGGATTTGCTGCTTTTACTGTAAAGGTCATTATTGGACAACCGTGGAATTTGAATGGAGTCCTTACATTAGATGCTAGTATTGTATCAATACCAATTTCCTAATTTTTGAGGCCTGTAATAGATTGTTTTAAAGATGTTAAACCATGAGGAAAAAAATAGGAGACAACAGCCATTAATAAATTTCAAGAAATTTTAGAAAATAGGAAGATAGGCCGGGCATAGTGGCTTACACCTATAATCCCAGCACTTCGGGAGGCTGAGGCAGGAAGATCACTTGAGGCCAGGAGTTTGAGACCAGCCTGGGTGACACAATGAGACCCCATCTCTACAAAAAATAAAAACATTAGCTGGGCATGGTGGTACACACCTGTGGTCCTAGCTGTTCAGGAGGCTGAGGCAGGAGGACTGCTTGAGCCCAGGAGTTCAAGGCTACAGTGAGCTATGATCACACCACTGCACCCCAGCCTGGGTGACAGAGTCCCTGTCTCTAAATATGAAAAAGAAAGAAAAGGGAAGGGAGGGGAAGGGAGGGGAAAGGAGGGGAAGGAAATGAAGGGGAGAGGAGTGGGGGGAGGGGTGAGAAAAAATAGGAAGATGGAGATATGGCAACTGGTTTAGCTGAGGAGGGAAAAAATAAAATTTGAGGGAAATCAGATGGCTATTCCCACCTGAAATGATCCAGTTTGCCTGGAATAATTCCTAAGAAGCTCAGCACTTAGAAGCTGTAGTAAAGCTTAGGTTGGAAAATAGAAGGATTGATTGAAAGTTCAGGACAGTTGAATATCCAGTTTTTCTCTTTCCTATGTATCCCTTGACTTCCTATTTCTCCACATCAGCTTCCAACTCCTTTCACCAAAACTGTGGATTTATTTTCCCAAAGGGGTGTTTAGAGTTATCAAGCCCGAGGTCAAGCAGAGGGGCAGTTCCTGGCTGAAAACAGGGACATTAATAAGTAAAAGTATACTTTCTGTAAGGCACTTCCTCTAGCTTCCTCTCCCACTAGGCTCTTGGAGGGCCAGTAGCCAGGAGTCAAGCCAGCCCTCTAGACAATGGACAATGCCTAGAAAGGCAGTAGAACATCATAAATAAGAATAGAGATTTGGAAGCCAGCCTACTTGGATTCAAATATCTGCCAATAAATAAGCTATGTCACCCTGTTCCTCAACCTCTTTATGCCTCCGTTTGCTCACAATGGAGATGGTGATGATATCAGTATCAACCTCATGGAGATCACTATGAGTATTAAATGAATTAATACATATAAAATGCTTGGATCAATGTCTAGCACATGCTGTGTGCTTTATAAGTGCCAGCTGTTATCACCATTCTCCGGAAATCTGAACAGCCTAAAGGTAGAAAAAATGATATTGGGGACCCTCCCAAAATAAAGGCTGCCTCATCACCTGATCACCCTATAGCAAAGCAAAGAATAAGCAAACCTTGCAGCACACACAACACACACAGCAACACACAGCATACTAATTACCTTTGCAGTGCCTAATGTTTTAATATGAATGATTAGACTCCAGTTTGAAAGGGAATGCCACAACAAGCTAGCAGAAAATATATACACAGCTTTCTGTGATACCCAGGGGTAAGCTTTCATAATGTCTGGAGCCCTTGGTGTCCTGCAAATGAAGGAGGAGGATGTCCTCAAATTTCTTACAGCAGGAATCTACTCAGGTGGCACCAACCTCGACTTCCAAATGGAACAGTACATCTACAAAAGGAAAAGTGATGGCACCTACATCATAGATTTGAAGAGGACCTGGGAGAAACCTCTACTGGCAGCTCATGCCACTGTTGCCGTTGAAAACCTTGCTGATGTCAGTGTCATATCCTCTGGGAACACTGGCCAGTGAGCTGTGCTGAAGTTTGCCTTTGCCACTGGAGCCACTCCCATTGCAGTCACTGCACTCCTGGAACCTTCACTAACCAGAACCAGGCAGCCTTTCAGGAGCCGCATCTTCTGGTGGTTACTGATCCCAACACTGACCTCCAGCCTCTCACAGAGATGTCTTATGTTAACCTAACCACCATTGCTCTGTGCAACACAGATTCTCGTCTGCCTTATGTGGACATTGCCATCCCATGCAACAACAAGGGAGCTCCCTCAGTGGGTCTGATGTGGATGCTGGCCTGGTGCATGCATGGAACCATCTCCCATAAACACCTGTGGGAGGTCATGCCTGATATCTACTTCTGCAGGGATCCTGATGAGAGTGAAAAGAAAGAGCAGGCAGCTGCTAAAAAGGCTGTGACCAAGGAGGAATTTCAGAATCAATAGAATGCTCTAGCTCCTGAGTTTACTGCTACCTAGCCTAAAACTGCCAACTGGTCTGAAAGGCCTGCAGGTGCCTGCTATGCCTATTCAGCAGTTCTCTCTGGAAGACTGGAGCACTCAGCCTGCCATGGAAGACTTGTCTGCAGCTCCCACTGCTCAGGCCACTGAATGAGTAGGAACAACCACTGAGTGGTCTTAAGCTGTTTTTCCACAGGCTCCTAAACAAGATGGAAATAAAATTGATCGGAAATCTGATGAACATCAGTTTCTGAAAAAAAAAAAAAAAAAAAGAAAAAGAAAATATATACACAAATATACCCAGAGGGAACAGAATGTAAACAAACAAAAGAGATTACCTGAGAGATATAAGATGTTGCATCTGTAAAACAAGATTGGACCTTTTAAAAGGACAATCAGAGAAGAAGAAAGAACTTTTCAGAACTTAAATATGATAATCTAAATAAAAATTCTATAGAGGATTGGAAGATAAAATCAGAGGGACCCATGACTGAGGTGGGGGGAGGGAGACTTTTCAAACATATTAAGACACTATAGACAGAAAACAGACATAAATGGCTTCTGTGCATGTGTCCCCAGTAAAAAACATGACAGCATAGAACCTGATCACAACTACTGATTTGCAATCAAACTGCTTTTCATCTGGGCACCTCTATGTTGAATACCAAGACATTGCTGTCCAGTAGAATATTTGCCATCATGGAGATATAGGATATCCATTGGCAAACACTTAGAAGGGAAGCTAGCCAGGAACAAATAAAATTATCAGTCAGGCCATGGATTTATCAATCCATCAATCAATCTATCCTTTCTTCTGTCTATCTAACCATCTATCACCCAGATGGTAGCTGCCTGGGTATCCACAAGTTCTTCAGCCTTATGGAGTTACCTTTCCATTGAATTGTTAGGGAGAGAAAACATTTCCTCTACCGCCTTTTGTTCAATAACTGGGGACCTGTGAATTAAACTAACAAAAAACAGATTAACAGGAGAAGGCCGGGTGCGGTGGTTCATGCCTATAATCCTAACACTCTGGGAGGCTGAGGCAGGAGGATCACTTGAGGTCAGGAGTTTGAGACCAGCCTGAGCAAGAGTGAGACCCCATCTCTACTAAAAACAGAAAGAAATTAGCTGGACAACCAAAAATATACAGAAAAAATTAGCTGGGCATGGTGGTGTGAACCTGTAGTCCCAGCTACTTGGGAGGCTGATGCAGGAGGATTGCTTGAGCCGATGAGTTTGAGGTTGCAGTGAGCTGTGATGATGCCACTGCACTCTAGCTCAGGCAACAGAGCAAGACTCTGTCTCAAAAAAAACCCAATAAATAAATAAATAAATAAATAAAAAGATAAGGGATATTTTAGTAAGGTCTGTTTATGCAAACTCATCTAGGTCAACTCTCCCTCTCCGATGATGAGAGTTGCTTTTCTCTTCCTGTTTTTTGGCGGCTAGAATCACCTTCCCAAAAGGAAATTTATTCTCTGCTTTTAAGCAGAATAAGGGGAAGCCAGAGAATTCTTCCGGCACCTGTTGATTCTCAGCTACCTTCAGCTCAAAATAATCCTTATGCCAAAGTGGCATATTTTGGTATGGCATTATTCTGATCCCTTTCAGAGTATTTTTAAAAATGACTTGAGTTTCTATCCAAAGTATAGTGAGAGAGACAACATTCCCTGGTTATCACTGAGATTTCTTATAATTTCTAGCCAAATTAAAAAAAAATCTCACTGTATCGCTGCCTCCTCTTCTCTGCCCTGCTTTAGCTCAAGTTATTCCTTTTTTATACAAAGTTCTCACATACTGCAATTACGTGAGTAGAATTTACTCTCAATTTCGCATTAAATCTAGGCTGCTTCTCACTGGCCAATTTCCCACCTCGGGCCTCCTGGCCTGTCACCCTGTTACTAGATATCGGCCTCCCCTCACCTTCTCAATTTATCTACCATATCCTGAATCTTTCCTTCTTAGGCTACCCCATCAGAAGTTCATATTTTCTTCCAGTTTTTAGCAAAACAATTCAGTTCTCTGCCTGGTCATATCTGAGGGCTTCCTCGTTTATACCCAGAGATGTCATCAAGATACTATCTTAAACCCTGATGGCTCTGCTCTCTCCCTAAGAAGAATTCTACACTCAACACTTAACATAACAGAACTTTCACCTACTCATATAGATCCATTTGTTTATTTGTATGTTCATTCATTCATCCTTCCATTTATCTAATCTATTCATTCCTTGCCAACCCACATCTACACATTCATCCATCCACTCCACTCATCCATCCACTCCACTCCACTCCACTTAATTTCTCTGTTTTTCTCTGCTCTCTGCCCCTTCCTCTTTCTTTCTGTCTCTCTCCAGAGATCCAGGACACTATGGGAAGTTTCTTTCTCTTAGTTTTTTAAAAAGAAACTTACACATTGCAAAAGTAACTATCAGCTGTCTTGAAACAGATAAAGAGAGAAATAGATAAGAGTTGCATTTCTGGGAGTGAACAATTATAATCTTTGCCTTGGGCAAAGGAAGGACAGGTAAGACCCAAGGTAGAATCAAGTGGACAAGGCCAAATGAGACTTGGGCTATTCACTGAAGGGTCTGGGCCAGTAGTGAGATGCCTGCACATGCAAAAGTTAATGTGTTGGTGGAAATACACCCACATACAAACACATCTGCACACATTCAGACATACTCAACACTTTCTCTTGATCTTAGCCTGAATGTGGCCATACTTCCATTTCACCGTTGATGCAGGATAGTAAATAATTAACCTGTGAACTATGACAGGATTGTTTCTGAAAATTGAATTCCTCAACATGTCACAGAGGTCCTGTAATTGGAATAATCACTAACATTGCTAGTGTTATAAAAAAGTATGCTTACAATTATATATATATTTAATATTTGCTGTTTATTTTATATATGAAGATTGCTTGAGATTTACTATTTGTTCTTCCTTTTTTCTTGTATTAAGTAGTTGAAAGTAACTTTATAGTATCAGAAGCATATGACAAGTTTGAAATCAATTTCATTTTTCAAAACGTTCCTCTTCTACCCTGAGAGTGATCAACTATTGTTTTTTGTGTTTTTTCCCCCTTAGGCAGGGAAAGTTATTCCAGTTGGTTACAGAGTTGCAACATGCTTGACAGAAAAACTTCCCAGGGTGAGCACATTCAATATGCTTTTATGTTTCTATTTTACCTTGCATATGAACATCAAGATATAGACAACTTTTAACATTCCTTATGAAAGTGGTCAATTGGCCAATTTGGATTCTTTACTGTATTTTGAGGCTTTCTATTGATTTTGTCCAAGGAAGTGAAAATTCCAGGCTTGTAATTTCTAGCTCTACAAAAACTGCAAGGGTGGCCCGGTGTGGTGGCTCATGCCTGTAATCCTAGCACTCTGGAAGGCCGAGGCGGGAGGATAGCTTGAGCTTAGGGATTGGAGACCA
Organism: Indri indri; assembly: GCA_004363605.1. Classification (NCBI taxonomy): domain Eukaryota; kingdom Metazoa; phylum Chordata; class Mammalia; order Primates; family Indriidae; genus Indri; species Indri indri. Next base: position 77,472 of record RJWJ010001902.1, on the reverse strand, counting down.
GCCTGAGCAAGAGCGAGACCCCCTGTCTCTACTAAAAATAGAAAAAATTAGCTGGGCATGGTGGTTTGTGCCTGTAGTCTCAGCTACTCGGGAGTCTGAGGCAAAGAGGATCGCTTGAGCCCAGGAGTTTGAGGTTGCTGTGAGCTAGGCGGATGCCACAGCACCCTAGCCAGGGCGATGGAGTGAGATTCTGTCTCAAAAAAAGAAAAAAAACTATAAGGGATTCAATTTATTTCGACAGGAATAATAGTATGCTTTCTAACCTGGATATTTCCTGGTTGTTTTCTAAATATAACATTTAAAATATGTTGTTTACCTCCATTAATAAACAAATAAATTTTAGGGGAATTTTCATTATTTGGGGATAGTAGTTCCCCACGCACTTACTACACACATACAATTAAGGGTGTTCATTGATTGGTATAGACCAGTCCTGTTAATATTTTAAAAAACTGTACTTAATAATTCTATTTTCTTGCCTCACTCTTTGTAGCTAATTACTCCACCTGCAGCAAAAAAGTATTTCAACTTCAGATATCCACCTGCCGGAGCAGAAAGAGTATTTTATGGCAGAGCAAATGATCCCCAAATTGCACGTTATTTGACACACGGAATAAGATCTAACATTTCATTATCGGTAACTTCTTTTCTTTTTTTGCCTGTCTGTTATTAATTTACCAAGATGAAAATACACAAATGAGGTATTAATGAAATTCATCAATTCCAATATCCTTCCCACTTGTGTTTTTACCATCCTTTCCTCAATCTGTCCTTTAAAAGCACTAATCTTGAGTGGTTGAAAAACCAAGCAGCAGCAGCCAAGAGAGTGTGAAGAAATTAATGGTTTAAGTCACAAACTATTCTCCCGTCAGATGATAAAAGCTGAGTTGCATTCCATTTTCTCACAATAAAGAGAAATGCTTTCACACTTTGTTAGACACTAAGGAGGACAGTCTTCGTGACTCTTGCCTAGAGGCACTGCAGAGTACTGAAATAGACATTGAGTGGAGTCAGAATGAGTGGATAGTCTAGATTCAGACATATATCTGATATATACCTAACCTGTATATCTGGAGAGAACTTTTGGAAGTTACTCCTCTCATAAACCTTTTAGTATCATTGAAACCTTTTAACTCCTTTGAAAGTTCTGGTTTAGGCACGTTTAAACTTCATAATCCCAATTGCAGCAGTTCCTCTGAAGGTAAGCAAAGCCAATGATGATAATGATAATGCAATGTTTTTCCGCAATCATATAATCTCCTCTCCCCAGTTATTGATTAGGTTTTCAGTTTTCAGATTCACACTTTTTTTTGTTGATACGCCTGTGCATTGTATGATTTCTTTAGGCAAATACATTGATAAACCCACAGCCTATTACCACATTTCAACAGAAAATTAAAGATAAAAAAGAATCTATATATTTTAGCAATCAACGAGCGCCATTAGGAAAATCTCATGATCAAGCACCAGGATTACCTAAAGGAATGGATATAATCAATACGACATTTGGGACAGCAGTCATCAGAGGTAGTAGAAAACATAATGGGTGGGGAGATGGTGGTAAACTAAGTCTTCTTGGAAAATTAGATAAAATATCCCTTTGGTGTTGTGTTTGGTGATGGTATAAATGATGATTTAAGAATGAAAGATTAGATTATAACGAAAAATTTATCCTCAGAACCAAAATCCAGCTGGGCGTGGTAGCTCATGCCTGTAGTCCCAACACTTTGGGAGGCTGAGGTGGGAGGATCGCTTGAGGCCGGGATTTCGAGGTTCCTGTGAGCTATGATAAGGCCATTGTACTCCAGCCTGGGTTATAGAGTAAGACCTTGTCTCAAAAAACAAAAACAAAAAACCAAAAATCCTTAAAGATTATGTGTGCCAAGGCACGATGAATTCAAGTATTAGAGTGAGACACAGTGAGCATAGTAGACAAGGTATAAAGACAGGACAGAGACTCAGAAAAGTTGGCTTTGGGACTAGCTGTTAGGGCCTTAATCTCTTCTCCCTCTATATCCATCTGTGTGTTTTATTTCCACCTATGCGTCTGATGTTTTCATGACTCTTAACTCTTTATGACACAGTTTCATGACACAGATCAGTTTGGTAAATGCTGTATACCACGCTCCGTTCATGCAGATCTGTGATGTACGCTTGCATATTAACCAAACACAGGGCAGAGTGTAAGTTGACCTCCACTCTGATTTTGAGAGGGAGCAGGGCACATCCTTCAACAGATAACAACTTATCTTGGAATTGGTCACAGGCCATTCTTTCTTCCGTAGGCCCAGCTTCCTGCCATGGTGCTGGATGCCTTTCTTTACACCTTTTGAGTATTTCTCCTCAGGTCTCTTATGCCTAACTCCAGGGGTCTCAGGAGATCTCAAATTTCATTTTTCTTTATCCTGCAGAGAAATTCAGTTCTCTCCTTGTCTTTCTGTGTCAATTAAGGCTGTACTCCAGGAACCTTGTGTTCGTTCACCAAAAGGCCCATTAGATTATTTTCCTTAAGGTAGCGACATCTACTCTGGAGATAAATTATGCTTTGGAATTCAAAATCTGCGGTTGTACCTTATTGCATCAGATCTAAAGTTAAAACTTGTACCATGAAAAATGTATTTTTTTTAAATTCCTGCTGGTTTTTTTTTTTTTTTTTTTTATTTGGAGATAGGGTCTTGCTTTATTCCCTAGGCTACAGTACAGTGGTGTCATCATAGCTCTCTGCAACCTCAAACTCCTTGGCTCAAGCCATCCTCCTGCCTCAGTCTCCCAAGTAGCTGGGACTACAGGCATGAGACAACATGCCCTGATGAAAAATGTATTTTAAAAAAGATAAAATATCTTTTTCTTTTTAAAAATAGGACTCAAAAATTCTATTTATATAAACTGTTAGTAGACATGGCATTACAGTAATTATATCGTAACTACTACCTAGGATTAGTTTATTTAATGTGGAAAGTATTCTCTAGGTATACCTCATTTAAGTATATAAAAGAAACATTTTTCAAAACATGTGTAAGTGTATTAATAGGTGTAATGGTTCATGTATCAAAAAGAAGTACTGCTTTGCAGGATTATTTTGAGTGGGATTACCTTCTGGTGTAAAAACTATTAGTTTATATACCTCAATTCTGGCAGAAAGGCCAAAAGAAAAGAAATATCTTAATCTACGTTGTTAGGTTGAAAGGGAAGAGTGAAATTGTAAGTGGAGTTACATTTAGAAATTATCATGTAACACAGTTAAAAGCAAAGTTATTCACTGTACTGGCGCCCACCAGTCATGGGAAAGTATCTGTTAAACAAACATCTTATCTAGGTTTAGGACCAATCAGGAAATTCTTCTTCCTGATTTCAGCAATTTCCCTCTTACCTCTGGCTTCACTGAGAATGGAGATTCAGATTTAAACAGACTCAGGGTGTGTGGTTCAGTCTACAGTTGCTAAAATTTGCACCGTGGCTGCCCCATAGGGCATCAGGGTTTCAAATTTGTGATTCAGATTTGCTTACATCATCTTGAGACGTCTGGCACAAACTAAAATAAAAATTGTACAGAAATTCTTAGGATTGGGAATTTAACTGGGCTTCGAACATGGCTCCTGAAGACTAAACACTTAACACATACAGAGTTCTAATGTTCTTCAGAATTCTGTGGCATGAGCCAGGTCAAGTGACATTCCCTAGCACAGTAACACTGAGACTATGTTTTCGTCTTTCCGGATTAATCTTCTTTTGTGTTGGCTTTGTGATCTCTCAGGAGATCTATACAGCTTATGCAATCAGCATACATTTATCATTTGTTCTAGTCAATATAAATACGTTGTAAATAGAAGAAAAAAAATCTTAAAACTGATTTTATTAATTCTTCCTTCAGAATTCTCTGCCAAAGATGTGGTGAATCCACCAAAACCCTATGAAGAAGTATTTAAAGAAGGAAGGGAAGGACATGATTTGTATGTTGTTTCTCACAATGATTATTATGTGGGTAAGTGTCCTCCAATGCAAAACGGGCCTGACGATATGAGACTCGCAGATTTGTGAGGAGGAATAAAGGAGATAATGCTCATAAAGTTAAATACCTGGCATGTAACAGGTGATCAGTACCTGGCAATTTGTTGTTATTCGTAAGGTCATAAACCCTGATAGCTTGGAACATGTATACTTATGCATTTTGTATATAAAATATAAAAACATGTATCATTAAAATGAAAAAGCAGCTAAGAAAGGTGAAATGTTACATAGTTTTATTTTGCTTTAGTGATTTTAGATTTGAAATTACTGTTCATATTCAAAGGTCAGGCTTATTCTAAGTGCTTAGTTTTGTATGAAGAATACTGGGTGATGATCAAGTGCACACATTTTTAAATATGATAGATCAGGTTCAAATCCTACCTCGTCCATTTACTATCTTTTAGAACTTGGGCAATTTACTTATCTGATCATTATCCATTCTTTTCTCTTAAATGGGTATAGTAATATTGTGAAGATTGAGTGCATAGAAATGCTTAGTGTAGTGCCTAGAACATATAAATGCTCATAACAATTAGCTATTATTATTATTAAGTGATCTTGTCTACTAGTAGCATATTATTAGAATTATTCTATGGTACAACTAAAAGGCATTATGTGTTTACAGTGCTGAAAATTACAACTAATTGCCAATATGCTGATGCTAAGTAGAGTCTTGATATAATCAAGGATTGAGAATTAGGCTCTGATAAGTGGCCTGAGAAAGCCCATGGATTGTGCATGATTCATGACCTCAGTCTTCATCAGCTGGAAGCAAGAGCTGCCCTTCACTGCAGTGCAACACCCCCTCTTTCTTGCTCCTTCTTTCGTATTTCTTTACTTTTTCTCCTCCATGTTCTCTAACAGCATACTCCCTTTGTGTGCTCTTCCTCCCAGCCTTCTGTTCACAGCTGAGGCTTGTCTCCTACTCCCATGGCTTCACTGTTTGGTCTGCCATTCTGTTGTCTCATAGCCAATCTCTGCCGGCTTCCTACGCTCTCTAATGTGTTCCCAGACCTGAGATTGTCTTTACCCTCCCATTCAGACCGTCCCTGTTTCTCCCCACTCCAACACTGTATTCCTTCTCACGACCTTGACTTTTCTCCATATCTTTACCCCTTCTACTTCCCTAGACCCCTCCATCTCTTCCTCCATCCCTCCCTCCCTTCCTTCTCTTCTGAAAAGATTTTGTTTGTGTTTTGAAAAAGTTTAGCACCCAATGCCCTTTAATTGTCTTAAAAAGAACTATGTTAACAAATGTATGTACTGTATAGACCACCTATAATGAGATACCTTATAAGCATTTAGCAGTCTGAGGAAAATTAGAGTAGTTTTTTATATTTAGAAGAGCTCTCATGGACCGTGACATGACTGAAATTATCTTCGTTTGCTGTTTTTTTTCCTTCCTTCCTGAGATGAAAATTTGCTGAGAATTTGTTTTTACGGAAGTTTCAGTAGCCTCTTGAAAAAAATCATGGAATCTAATCTTTTTAATATTGCCGTTATTTTTTTCTTATTGGGAAATTACCTTTATTTTTTATTATAAAAATACATAATTATTGTAGGGAATTTAAATATCATTAAAAAACGAAGAAAAAGTAAATGTAACCTAGAAATCCCATTAGCCAGAGATCACAGTGGTTGAAAAATTGAACATTTTTTTTCTAACCCCATTTATTGAGCTATCGAGCCATCAATCTTTAAATAAATAGGATAATATTCTCCATGCTTTAGGGAAACTTACTATATACATTTTAATTTTTTTACTTAATATATCAAGGACACCATTCAATAACAATAAATGTAGATCTATAACATCTTTAAAATAAAATTAATTTTAATCATTACTAAAGGGATGGGTATATCTTTTATAAAATGTAAGCTATATAGAAAGTGTGTAATATACAATAAAACTCCCACAATTCCCAGTCCCCTACAGATGATACTTTTATAGATGTTTTTCTTTGCACATTTATATATATATATATGAGTATATATGTGTGTTTTGTTTCACACCACGTATACTTTTTGGGAATGTATTTTCATGTCAGTGTCTATGTTGTATTTTTCACTATTACAAATATATATGATTTATGTAGCTTCATAAATATGATCTGTTCTTTCCTTAGGTTGCATTCCTAGATTTCTGAGCATTTGAAAATTTCTCTCTTAGAGCCAAACTGTCAGCTCAAATAACTGCCTGAATTTGTCTTCACACCCAGTGTATGAGAATTTCCATTTTCCCACACCCTTCCTAATAGTGGGCTTAGCCAATCTTCTTAATTTTTGCTTAACCGAGAGACAATTACAATTTCTCATTATTACTTTTGTTTACATTATGTGGGTTACTAGTGAGGCTGAATATCTTTTCTCCATCATTTTTTTACCCTCTCAGTTGTTCTCTAGTTTCAGTCCTGCTTTCTTATCTAGAAATAGAACACAAATACCACATGAAGACTTGAAAAGAAAAAAGCACAGTATTCGATCTTAAATAAAAGGATCTCTCTGTTGGGTTCTCAGCCCTCAATCACCCTTTGAATGTTTCTAATATGAGGTAAATAATTACAACGAAATATGAGAGTTGTAATGATCTGATAATATCACTGAATTTCAGTGGGAACAAGTACAGAACTCCAGCCTCTCAAATCTTAGCATAGTGGAAAGTACTGCTGGGATCCCGAAGCATTGCCAGACCTCAGGCCTGATTTCTATAACAATGGGGGGCCTGCATTTTTCATTGTTAATATCTGTCTTTCTCCCACATCATTTCCCTGCTTAATTCCCAAATATTAAGGACCTTTGCCCATTTTTAAGTTGAGTTATATGTTTTCTTGCTTTCAAGTTGTATGAATTCTTTATAAATTTTAATATTAACCTCCTATCAAATACATGGTTTGGAAATATTTTCCCCCAATCTGTAGATTGCTTTTTCATTTTGTTGATTGTCTCCTTTGCTGTTTAGCAGCTTTTTAGTTTGATGTAGTCCCACTTATTTATTTTTGCTTTTGTAGCCTGAGCTTTTGAAATGATATCCAAGAGATCATTGCCAAGGCCAATGTCAAAGAGCCTTTCTCCTGTGTTTTCTTCTAGGAGTTTTATGGTTTCAGGTCTTAAGTTTAGGTCTTTTATCTATTTTGAGTTAATTTTTGGGTATGGTGTAAGATAAGGGTCTAATTTTACTCTTTTGCATGTGGAAATCAAATTTCCCCAGCACTGTTTATTGAAGAGATTATTATTTCCCCATTGTGTCTTCTTGGTGCCCTTGTCAAAAATTAATTGATTGTATATGTTTGGATTTATTTCTGGGCTCTCTATACTGTTCCACTGATCTATGTATCTGTTTTAAAAATTTTTTTTGGTTGCCTTTTGTTTGTTTGTTTTTTTACTGTGTCTATTTTTGTGCCAGTACCATGCTGTTTTGATTACTATAGCTTTGTAATATAATTTTAAATCAGGAATTATGATGCCTTCAACTTTGTTTTTCTTTCTCAGAATTGCTTTGGCTATTCAGAGTCTTTTGAGGATCCATATGAATTTTAGGATTGTTTAGGATTGTGAAGAATGCTATTGGGATTTTGATAGGGATTGTAATGAATCTGTATGTTTCTTTGGGTAGTATGGATGTTATAAGAATATCAACTCTTTCAATCCATGAGCATGTAATATCTTTCCATTTATTTGTGTTCTCTTCAATTTCTTTCATCAGTGTTTTATAGTTTTCAGTGTACAGAGCTGCCATCTCCTTGGTTGAATTTATTCTTAAGTATTTTCTTTTGGATTCTATTGCAAATGGGATTATTTTCTTGATTTCTTTTTTGGCTAGGTCACTATTTTTATATTAAAATGCCATGTATTTTTGTATGATGATTTTGTATCCTGCAAATTTACTGAATTCATTTATTAGTTCTAACATTTTTTAGTGGAGCCTTTGGGGTTCTTAGATATAGCTTTCCTAATATTAACACAAGGAATTCTTGTGTGTAGCACCCCACCAGTCTCCCAACTCACATGGGGTAATGCTTCTGTCATCTGTTGCCAAATCTGTGCAATTCCTGCGCTGCTACAATTTCATTCTCTGTCCCACTTTCATTTTCAATGTCAATGAGAACATAATGTGCTTCTTGAAAGATAAGGTTATTTGTGTTACTTAAGTCAGGAGTTTTCCTTTTCTCCCCTCCAACAGGAGAAGCAAAGAATCGAAACTATAACCCATCAAGTTTCCATAGGTTTAACTTATATGGAGTCCCGACACCACATTTTAATGATGGACGAACCATGGCAAAAACTTTATATTGGCTTCATGAACTACAAATGTAAGTTTAATTATACTGCATCCAGGAACAAGTGTTAAGATATTTGACATTTGGACTTAAAGTTTATTTTTTAAATTTATGTTTTGAAGAGGTAATACATTGATACGGTTCAAACATAAAATTAATAGAAAAAAATACAATGAAATATCTTCCACTTCTGAAACCAATTCTGTCCAGTTACTCCAGAGATAATCATGATACTGTTTTTTGCTGTTATCATTCTAAAGTTATGAGCAAATATAAAGACATGTATTAAATGTATGGGATCAACTCCATATATGTTTCTTAAACATAATAGGCTTTCAAATCTCTACCAAGATGGTTATAATTGACCTGTCATTTATTATTCAGCTTTGTTTAATAGTTATTTGGGCACCTGAGCATCTAAGTCAACTTTTGCAAATTGTAACCTTTTTATGTTTTATTCCATATATAACTACTTTCCCAGAAAATTAAAATGGGGTCCTTAGTTTTTCATTTCTTGTGTTATATATCTGAGCCAACACTTAAGCATTAGGAGATTTCTCATAAACACCTAGATTTCCTGTAATGCTTAAAAAATCAGAAGACTGTAAATATTGGTGTCCCCCGAAACTCCCTAAAAAAGATTGTTCAAGTCGTAATCCCAGACCTTTGAGTATTACCTCATGTGGAATAAGGGTCTTTGTAGATGTAATTAAGTTAAGGATTTTGAGATGAAGAGATTATTCTGGATTATCTGGTTGGGGTCCTAAATCCAATGATAAGTATCCTTAGAAAGGCGGAAGGAGATTTGAGACAAAAGAGGAAAAGGCATACAGAAGAGAAGGATATGTGGAGATGGAGACATGATGTGCCTATAAACCAAGGAACATCAAGTAATGCCAACAACCACCAGACATTGAAAGAAGAAAGAAATGGTCTGGACTAGGTGGTGTGCACCTGTATTTTTAGCTACTTGGGAGGCTGAGGAAGGAGGATTGCTTGAGCCCAGGAATTTGAGGCCAACCTGGGCAACAGGGCAAGACTCTGTCTCTAGGGAGGGGTGGGGAAAGACAAGGAATGGATTCTCCCTAGAGCCTTTGGAGGGAATGTGGCCTTGCTAATATCTTGATTTCAGACACTGGTCTCCAGAATGTGAGTGAACACATTTCTGTTGTTTTAAGCCATCAGTTTGTGGTACTTTGTTATAGCAAACTCATGAAACTAATACATTGGGCCTGCATTTCTGTGTGTCAATGGTAGGGGTAGGTTTATTGTGCCCTCTACCCTTTACTATTTTTTTCCTTAGAGATAGAGTCATAGTTCACTGCAACCTCAAACTCCTGGCCTCAAGTGATCCTCCCGCCTCAGCCTCCCAAAGAGTTGGGATTACAGGCATGAACCACCGCACTTGGCCTCTCTACCCTTTTTAAAGGAGACACTGGCCCTCTGGGTTTCCATAGGCTTCACTGTGCACTCAAAGTTTACATTCCTACAGATATCCAACCCGTCTCACTCTTTTGCCTATTTTGTCCCCTAATTACAACAGCTCTTAATTATAGAGGCAAAGTTCTAAGCACTTTATATATTATTAATTTAATCTACCAAGAACTTCATGAAGTAGTATACTATGCTTTTTATCCTAACCATTTTACAAATGAAAAACCCAAGGTACAAAATGGTTAAATCGTTTGCCCAAGATCATGCAGCTCAGAAGTACTGGGGCCAGGAATGAAACCCAGGCAGTGTGGCTCCAGAGGTTGCCCTTAACCACTACACCAGGTTTATAGGAACTTGATTCTTGATCACCTGTTTACAGTCTTAAAAAGTGATTTCCATTCCTCTTCTACTCCTTTAATGTATGAGTTTCTGACAATTGGATTATTCAAAATAAGGATGGTCAAACACACATACAGAAGAAATTCTTACCATTTTATAGTAAACCTGCATGAGATAGTTTTTATTTAGGATATGCAGGAAGCACTCATATAACAAATATTTCTTAATTTATCATTATTAAAATGGTGAAACCATGCATAAAGGAAAGCACAAAGACATGATTTAACTATTTAAAGACTGTGGAGATTTAAAATTAAATATAGTACATAAATTTCCCCTCCTCATGCCCTTCCAGCGTCCTCCACAGCATAATACATAAATGGATACCTAAAGGGAGATGACAGAGATGGTTTATCTATTTTTGAAGGACTGGAGATATAAATGTGCTGTCAATTTATAAAAGATGAAATAATCACATTAGCAACAGCGTGGTCCTCAAGAACATCCTAAGAGCAGAACAAATGTCAAAGATTTGGGGTAGTCATAGAAAAATACACTAAATTTACAAGGGCGGGCAATACGCGGGACATGTTTCCCTTTCGATTGTCTACCCCCAAGGAAACATCATTTATAGAATAGTTTGTTTTATTGGATCATCCTTTTTGTATTTTGGAAATTAATTGGAATATTACTGCTAAAGTAGTAAAGGAATTCTTTATTCCTGTGGTTTGTCAGATTTTAAAAAAGAACTCATTACTTCATTCTTCTGTGTGATTTCTGTTATAAACTCTGGAGCCAAGCAAGTTTGTTTACATTTTAAAGGCATCTAATTTTCTTCTATGCACTAGTTAATGTAAATTTGGTTTACTCTCAACTTTTAAGTTTTCCTCTGTAAAACTATGTCCATCGATATTCTATTTATGACCTTTGGTTTGAATGATCGGTTTGAGTCATCGGATGATAGACGTGTATGTGAGTGCATGTGTGTGTGTGCATGAATGAATGAATTCCCTGGCACACAAAGAGCTTTATCTGAGTTGGTTAGCGAATGCTGTGAGGTTGTGTAATGACGTTACAGTTCCTGATTGTCTGACATAAATGGTGACCCACAAATACCTCCTGACTCTGCCGGAAGCATAATCCAGACACTTTTAGACTAAAAAGAGTCGGCTCTCTGTGTTACAACCTTACTCTTACCATCCCTGCATGTTCCTAATTATGCCCCTTGGAGCTGATTTTTAGATCATTAACTCTGGTCAAGTTATGGCCCTTAAGCTGCCATTGATTTATTCTGACTTTACCCACACTCTTTTGTTTTCTTTCTAACAAATGGGAAGAAAATGAAAAAATAAGAGATGAATTACTTATATTTCTTCTTTTGTTTCTCCACAGAGTGTCACTCTTCTCCAGAAATTTTTTCAGCTGCTCGGTAGCTCAATAGCACAGGAAATAGTTTTAAAAGCAAATGGAATTTAAGAATTTAATGTTCATTGTTTTTAGTTTTAGTGAAAACAATAGAGAATTTATTAATTTTAATGTTATTAAATAGTAGTGTTGTAATTTTAGTTCTCAAAAGAAATTTTGTTGATTTAATCACAACAGTGGAAGTAACAAAATTATATTACAGAAAATTGGCAAAATAAAATCACTCATAATCCTGTCACTTTAATTCAACCATTATTATCATTTTAACATTTTTCTTTCTAGTGTGGCTTCCTATGTAGATTTTTACATAGTTTTCACCACAGTACAATCGCATTTTATATCCTGCTTTTTCACCTAACATAAAACAATTATATATTGCAGCGTACTCTTCATAACCAACATTGAAAATGCATGCAGAGTGTAGTCTTGTTAATATGACATGATTTAATCACCCATCATGATGGAACATTTTGATTCTTTTCTTATTTTCGTTATACCCAATGAGGCTACAAATCTTTATATATATTATATATATATAAAATTATATAAAAAATATTTCATATAATTTTATGTTATATATAAAATTTATATATATTTTATATTTTATTTTATATTTATATTATATTTTATATTATATATAAAATTATGTATATATATAAAAATATTTTTTTCACATTTTTAATTGTTACATGGATTATCTCATTATTATTGGTTCCCAGATGTGTATGAAAAGGCATAGATATTTTTGTGCTTTTTGATTCATATCGTCCAATTATTTCCAAAAGGATTGAATTTTTATAGCGATCTACAAGTGTTTTGCCTTTTTTGCCAATTCAGATATTCTCTCTCTTTCTATATATATATTAATATTTGCTTGTTTACTAGGTCAGAAGTGGCACTTTATTATTCCTTTATTTTTATAATTTATTACTAGAGAGTATTATAATTTCTCCATATATTTGCTTACTAGATGTGAGTTATTTGTTTATATCCTTTGGTTATTTATTTGATGCTTAATTTTCTTTTAGCAATTTTAGAAGTTATAATAGTGATATTAATACATTGATTTTATTTACTAAAAATATTTTTGTTTGCTTACCTTATTCATTAATCAAAATTTATTTTTATTATATAAATAATATAAAAATGAACACATAAAGCTTTCCTTTTAGCATAGGATTTCTTCTGAAAAAGATTTGTTCTCTGAAGTCTCAATGATACTATGGTATTCCTTACCACATGTATATCTGGCAGCCCAAAATACTTTAGGTAATAGAGATACCTGACAATTTTCTAATTTTGCAGGAAAAGAGGAGCTAAGGTTGTATCTAAGAGAGCTGATGATTTCAAAGAAAAGTTTCAACATAAACTTGGAAGAGTTTTGGATCCGTAAGTCAACGACTACCTTTAAATTGATAGCATCTTTGCATCAAGTTAAAAAAGTACTCTTGTGATAACTGTTGGTTTGTGTTCCATTAGATTCTGTTAAATAAGAAAATCATTCTTGTTTTGTTAATCAGCAGAACTCTGTTAGTGTCTACAGAACTTGGGGTTCTGGGAAGGTGGTGACTTCTCCAAGATGGAGAGGGCGTTTGGAGAAAAGAGAGGGAGAATTTTGCATGAAGTTTTATTTTGGGGATATCAAAAATTCAACTTACTGTGCTTACATTTTTCTCTGTCTTCCCAGTCTCTCTCTCTCTTGCTCTTCATTTATACTTCAGTAATTTTGCTTTGAATGTGTTCTGTTTTTTCTTTGTGAATCTCGGCTACTGAAAGGCAGTGAAAGCATTCAGCCATTGTTAACGCAAGTTGAAGATCATACAGAAGATCTATTGGAGAACTTTTGTTTGATCTTCATAGTTTGGCTATAAGAAAAAATATAGGTCACTAAGAACATATGGAAAACTATTTTAAATTCCAGGGATGCCATGTGGTGGGTATTTTAACTAAAGGATTTGTTTTCTTTGATAGCATTGCAGAAACAATGAATGTTCCCCCAGACCACACATTTGGAGCTTATCTCCGTCCTGAGGAGTATGGTAAATATACAAACTTTCTCCTTAAAAAACAAACAAACAACAAAAAAATCCCCACAGTTATGCAGTTTTCACCAGCTCCTTTCAATGCTTCTAATTTTAAAAGCTTAATATGTTGCATTAACATTAATGAGAAAAATATGTAGCACAGAAAGAAAGAAAAATTTTTTTCAAATTATGTTTGAAGTTTAAAGCCCTTGTAATGAATAGTAGTTCATTAGTAGTTCACTGAAGTGTAGTTTAAGGTTTTGAATTTTATTTAAGACATAAATATGGCCTGTATTAAACAAGCCAAAGTGAATTTAGGCAGGTTTTTAAATGAATTCAAATATTGTCCTGGGCCCTTGCTACTCAAAGTGTGGGCTGCAGTCTGCACCAGCTTTCTCTGAGAGACAGAGTCTCAGCCCTCACCCCAGACCCATTGAATCAGATACTGCATTTTATTAATATTCCCAGATGAATTGTAAGCACATTCATATTTGAAAAGTGCTGTATTCTACAACCACATAATTATTAATAAGACTCACTCTATCCCTCCCAGCCCACCAATCAATCAATCAATCCATAAAGTGGTAAAAGAAACTTAATAGAATTTTATCTTTATTTCTAGGCAATCCAACAGCAGATATCCAAAAGCAAACAATATGCTACAATTTATCAGGATTAGGCTGTATATCAGTGGTTTTCAACACCTGGGCTGCAGGCTACCTGTGTTAATATCATCCAGGGAGTTTATTATTAATAAGTATGCAGTTTCCTGAGACCCATGCCCAGATATTGATTCATTAGGTTCTTAGGTACACTGAAGTTTAAGAACCACTGTTAAAAATGTTTTCGAGAAATTCCATTCACTGACAATTAAAATAAATATTTACTGAGCTTATGCAAGATGGTGTTTTGGAACATCATTAATCATTACATTAGGAGGTTGTATTTTGGTTCTGTCTTTAGATCAACTGAATGTTTAGTGGATGCCTGTCTTAGAGGCTCTTAATGTCTTTTGGAGGGGTAAGGGATGATTAGGAAACTCATCAATTAGCCTGCAAAGTAAATAGGTAATCATGGTCAATTCTGCCTATTTGAGGGCAAGCTTCATGTTGGTGGGTGCTTTGCCTTGCTCTCTGTTGTTCAGCACATGATACATCTGTCACCAATATTTATAGCATGAATTGATGAATTCAATGCACAGTTTATCATTTTGACAATTTAGCAACATTGACAAATTTCTGGACAACTGAGTGACATTATCTTTTTTTTTTTTTGAGACAGAGTCTCTCTCGCCTGGGGCAAGTGCCGTGGCGTCAGCCTAGTTCACAGCAACCTCAAACTCCTGGGCTCGAGCAATCCTACTGTCTCAGCCTCCCGAGTAGCTGGGACTACAGGCATGCGCCACAATGCCCGGCTAATTTTTTTTTCTATATATATATTTTTAGCTGTCCAGTTAATTTCTTTGTATTTTTGGTAGAGACGGGGTCTTGCTCTTGCTCAGGCTGGTCTCGAACTCCTGAGCTCAGAACGATCCTCCCGCCTCGGCCTCCCAGAATGCTAGGATTACAGGCGTGAGACACCGTGCCCGGCCAACATTATCTTTATATGTTGAATGATAAGTGAAAAGTCTTATAAAATGAAAAGAAAGGACACTGACATTAATGTTTTTAAAAGTATGTAAGTGTAAGCCTTGGTGCTATATGGCGTAGCTGTGAAAGGGGAATAAGTCCTCTCTGAACTATTTTTGGAATTCATGGATGGACCCGGATTAACTCTACTCTGAGTTCTGGCTTTTTATAGATGCCATGTCAACTAATGGCGTGTATCCTGTGGGAAGCTTTAGGGTTTGCCTGCTTCCCAGGGACATACTGGGCCTGGATTTCTTTTCTACCCTTACATAGGGAAATAAAGGCAGCTGCACAAGGAACGCTTCATCCCTAGGGTCTGGAGTTACTCATTATGTTCAGATGGCTCCAGAAAGGGTGCAAGGTCTGTGCCCAGCTCCCAGGATGTAACACGGCAGAGGCAAAGTGCAGGAGAATCCAGGACAGGTGGACAGTGATGCATCATGGGAGTTGGTTGCAGGTAGAGTACAATTGTGGAGCCCACTCCATTTTTCTGATTGCCATGGCGTGGTAGCTAAGTCATGGGTCTCTCTTAGGACCAGAACTTACACTCTTGATTTCAGCTCTTTAGAAATGACTCTTGAATATTTGCAAGCGATTTTATATCAGCTTCATAAACGGTCTCTCAGGCCAGGCCAGAAGAAGGTACCGACATAGGTTTCACCTACCAGGCAGTTAAACCTGGTGGAGTTGCGGTGAGAAAACCATATAGAGTTGAAAAAAACAACCAGTCACATGATTATTTTTAGATGTTAATGGAGAAGAGAGGCCTCTAAAGATAAAAAATGCTCATCCAAGAGCCATCTCGCAGAATAAGGAAGACCTTCGTTACATAAAACAGCCACACAAAGGGTTTATGTCTGAGGAAGGAGAAAAAGAGAGATCATGTTTATTTGTCAGAAATAAGCAGTTTTGAATTCCACTCCCAGAGCCTGTCTTGTGTCCTGCACACTTTAGGATGGTCTGATAGCAGCTGACCCCATTCGATGGCCTTGGTCTGAGGTTCTTGCCCTGTCCCTGAAACCAGCATTAGTTGTGGGCTTCTCACCCATACTTGCGGTCTGTCTTTAGAAACAAGATTTTTATTAGCATGTGCATGATTAGCTCCTGATTTTATAATAAGTAAGCAACTTACAGGTGCTATGAATGCCTATGAAGAGACCCTTGACAGAGCCTAATATCCTGCCTTACTCAGAGTAGATGTAACTGTTAGTTGCCTTGAACTGCAACCAATGTTGCAATTTAAATTAATCCATCCAAGGTATCACAGTCAACTGCCAGCATGACCTTTCTCCAAGAAAGCTCAGAGTCCTGGCAGGAAGAGGGGTTATGTAGGCCAGAGGAGAATGAACAGAGGAAGAAGGTCTCCTCTGGTGACATCCACCAAGTCCCTGCATCTGAAGCAGCACGGTCAACTCTAGTTGGGTTTGTGGACTCTAAGTTCACGGAGCTGTGGACGGAGGCAGGCCTGCAGTGCCAGCAGTGGTTATCGGGGGAGCAGGGCTGACAAATGAGAACTAGGTGCAGACTGAAGACCAACTGGAAACTCCTATTAGGAGGGAGCAGGGAATTTGAGTTTAATTTTTACAAGGTTCTCTCAGAGGTTCAGTGAACTCTGAGGCACACTGAGTGGCCCCTGCCCGGAATCAGCCCCAGCTTTCAGATGCTCAGCATTGTAGACAAATGTCACCCAAGAGGTAGTTAAGCAAGGGCTTCACTGTCTTAGGAAAAGACCTGACAGCTGAGTAAGGCTAGTGATGCCCACAGGAAATTCATTTTTTTTTTTTTTTAGATTTTTTATTCTTGAGCAGAGAAGTAGCATAAAATGGAAATACTAATTTTTATTAATTATTATGCTTTATGTACTTCTTTACATACAAGGATTTTCTGACATGATGCATAATAGTGTCAGAATTAAATGTGAGTTTTTTCTCATTCACAGAAGTTGCTAGATCTCTCTTTCTCTTTTTTTTAAAAGACAGAAATAACATTGACAGACTTTAAATTCAAATAAAAGACTTTTTTCTCTCTTCAATAGGAGCCGGTGATCTCATCCATAATAGACTTCCAGGTGAATATCTTCGAGGCAAGGATAGACAGCGAGCCCTGATTGCAGCAGTTCGACATCACTTGAAGAAAGTTAATTACCAAAACTTTGACACTTTGTTGGCAGCCTTCAGGCACTATGACAAGGTCAGTAGTAGAACAGAGCATTTTGCTGCTAATGCATGGGCTACATATCCCAGCAGGTTGGTGTAGATCAGGGGTCAGCAAACTATGGCCAGTGGGCCAAATCTGACCCATCACTTGTTTTTGTAAGTAAAATTTTGCTGGAACACAACCATGCTTGCATTGTTTTAAGTATTGTCTATGGCTGCTTCTGTACTACAAACGCAGAGTTGAACAGTAGCAACAGAGACTACATATGGCCTGCAAAACCTAAAATAGATGGCCCTTAACAGAAAAGGTTTCCTAACCCCTGGTGTAGATTAGTGGTTGTCAAAATGTGTTCTTCTACAACCATCGACATCACTTGGGAACTTGTTAGAAATGCACGTTCCAAGGCCCGCCCTGAGATATACTGAATTAGGAACTCTGGGATGGAGCCCAGCAATTTTAACAAGCACTCCAGATGATTCTGATGCACATTCAAACTTGAGAACCACTGCTGTGGATTATTAAACTGCGGTGTGCTGGAAGCAAGGGGGTGGGGGCAGGAGAAGACTCAACATACCTAAATCTGAATATGCCTAAATCTGAATAGGTACCCATAGTACCTTCATTCTAGGTCCAGGTTAAGCTTAAAATGTCTTTTCCCTGGGGAGCAGGCTGTGGTTTCAATTTTAAAAGCGTAAGATCAATTTTCAAGCTTCTCTAAATTTTATCCTTCGAAAAAGTCAGATCAATCTAGGGCTACATAATTGCCTCACATCATTTTAGGCCATCACAAAATTGCTTTTACCAAGCTACACTACCTTTAGCTTACACCAAGGAGCAGTATAAGAAACTGCCATTGAAATATGGCTTATTTTTTTATTAGTATACCCATGAGGCTTTTATTTTTGTTACACACATCCTGTTTACTAGAAACTCAGACTTACTGAAGGAAACAACTGTACTTCATCTAAGTATCTAGTTTGTTTTTATCTCATGGAAAGCATGAATTTTGCATTGATCGTGCATACCTTTTTTGCCTTGGTTGCCAGGAAGCTCGAGTCAATTCAACAAAACACATCTAGATTGTGAATATGATATTATAGCATACATTTTGTGTGCCTTTTTTTTTTGAGACAGGGTCTCGCTCTGTTGCCTGGGCTAGAGTGCAGTGGCATCATCATAGCTCACAGCAACCTCAAAGTCCTGGGCACAAGTGATCCTCCCGCCTCAAGTAGATCCTCCTTCCCGAGTAGCTGGAACTATAGGCATGTGCCACCATGCTCGGCTAATTTTTCACTTTCTGTAGAGATGGGGGTCTTTCTGTGTTGCCCAGGCTGGTCTTGAACTCCTGAGCTCAAGCAGTCCTCCTGCCTTGGCCTCCCAGAGTGCTAGGATTACAGGTGTGAACCACCTCGTTCCCACGCCAGCATTGTCTTGAAAGAGGACTGGCCTGTCTGTATTGACCAATCTTGGCCACTTAATTGCAAGCATCCTCATCATTTCATCCAACTGGTTGCAGTAGACATCTGCCGTAATTGATTGACCAGATTTCATGAAGCTGGAGTGGATAATACCAGCGCTGGACCACCAAACAGACACCATTAGCTGTTTTTGATGAGTGTTTGGTTTTGGACTATATTTTGGCATTTCATCTTTATCCAACCATTGTACCGAACACTTGTAATTGTCAAAAAGAATCAATTTTTCATCACACCTAACAATACGGTGTAGGTATAGTTCACCTCTGCGTCATGACAGCAAAGAAAGGCAAGCTTCGAGATGATTTCTCTTAAATCTGTTGCTCATTTAATTCATGCAGTACCCATCTGTCCGGCTTCTTTAGTCTGCTGATTTGTTTCAAATGATCCAATGTTGTTGGAACAGTAACAGCAAACCTTGCTGCTAATTCACATGTAGGTTGAGGTGGATTCACTTCCACTACAGCTTTCAGCTCATCATTATCCTCCTTGGTCTCAGGTTGCTCACGTAGTTCATTTTCAAGATTAAAATCACCAGAATGGAATTTCTCAAGTCATAGATGTACTGTGCGTTCATTAGCCACATCCTTCCCAAACACTTCATATTTTGAGCTGTCTGTGCTGCATTGTTTCCATGATGGAACTCATATTCGAAAATAGCTCAGATTTTTGACTTATCCATGGTTTCATAAAAGTTGCTCTCGGGCCGGGCGCCATGGCTCACGCCTGTAATCCTGGCACTCTGGGAGGCCGAGGCAGGTGGATCATTTGAGCTCAGGAGTTCAAGACCAGCCTGAGCAAGAGCGAGACCACGTCTCTACTAAAAAAATAGAAAGAAATTAGCTGGACAACTAAAAATATATAGAAAAATTTAGCTGGGCATAGTGGTGCATGCCTGTAGTCCCAGCTACTGGAGAGGCTGAGGCAGGAGGATCGCTTGAGCCCAGGAGTTTGAGGTTGCTGTGAACTAGGCTAATGCCACAGCACTCTAGCCAGGGCAACAGAGTGAGACTCTGTCTCAAAAAAAAAAAAAAAAAAAAAAAAAAAATTGCTCTAAAAAAATTTTGAAAGTTAATCACAAACTACAATGTGCATTTGAAAGACTGAGGATGTACCTTCACAGTAAATATAAAACAAATGTCGAAGTGAAATATTAGAGATATCAACTGTCAAACCTAGTACTAAAGGAAATTGGACATTTCTTTCTTTCTTTTTTTTTTAATGAAGGGGTGGGGGTCATGAGGAGGGGCGTTCAGTTGCCTTGTTTGTTTTTGTTGAGACAAAGTCTCCCTCTGTTGCCTGGGTAGAGTGCAGTGGCGTCATTGTAGCTCACTGCAACCTCCAACTCCTGGGCTCAAGCGATCTTTCTGCCTCAGCCTCCTGGGTAGCTGGGAATACAGGTGCATGCCACAACGCACAGCTGGGTTTTTTTTTTTTTTTTTTTTTTCCTTTCTCAAGCAATCCTGCCCTCTCAGCCTCCCAGAGTGCTAGAATTACAGGCATGAGCCACCAAGCCTGGCTGAAATCGGACATTTCATACTTAATAATCTAATACATAGCGCTCTGCTTTTAAAAATTCTTCATTTTAAATGTAATTGTAGGGGAGATGATCATCTTAATAGCTCTTGATTACTTAAGTAAACCACCAGGCATATTCCTTATGATAAAATTAAATTAAACAGGGAGGAAATTACTGAGAACTATTTAATGCTGATATACCTTTTAAATGGTTCATTTTTAATATGCACAATGTAGTGCTCAGTGTCCTTAAGGAGCTTTTTTCTGAGAGGATAATAAGATGTGGGTCTAGTACAGCTGTAGGATAATTTTTTGATTATTTGAATCTTACATTATTGAGTGCCCAGATTTAATTTAATGGAAGAACGAAACAAAACAGAGCAAATAAACTATGATTTCCTAAATTAATCTTCTTGGCTTATGAAATTAATTCTATTATTTACTGAACACTCATAATATATCAAGCATTATCCCAGATAATGTGTAGACCTTCTTCTTAGGGAACTTAAAATTTGCAGGAGGAATTACACATAAATTATGATAGCAGTGGTGTGTCAGAGCTGGCTTGAGAGAGCCTACTGTTGAGTTTTCAGGAAGCTTGTGAGTCATTTTACAGAACAATGGTAGCCAGAAATCGTCCATGATGACAGTATTTACACCATGGAAAGAAGCAACTGCTACAAATCAGGGCTTCCTCCCACCACGCTGCCCAAAGAGCCAGTTGTTAAACATGCACAGCACACCCCCGGGGTAGAGTGAGGGCCAAGTGCTACGGGAAACTCAGAGCTGCAAGCAGGGATTTTGGTTCTTCGCTGTCATAGACGATGTCATTCATGACAGATGTTCTCAGCAATGCAAGTCGGCTGATGATTTTCTCTTTTAATTAATTGTCTAATTAAGCATGTGTAGAACTCAGTAATTTGTGCTTGCTTAAGGAGCACATTTGTTGCCAATCTGTAAATATCGTAAACTTAAAACTAGAATAGTTTCCTAAAACAAATTTTGCTCATAGGTCTTAGGGTTCTCAGTTAAGGTCAATAATTATATCTTAGTCTTTGTTTTTGGAGGGGCTGCATGAGGGCAGTCAGTCCATCCTCCTGTTTGTCCATGCCACCAGCCGATGGTATTTGCTCACCTCATGGAATGACTGAAAATGAAGGTGGGAAACACATCCAAAGGTGTTCAGTGTGGGAGGTGCAATAACAAGGGTCATTCTCTGCTGTTTCTAATAGCTGTCTCTGAAAAGTTGAAGAGAATGGCATTCAAACGGTGGTTAGAACTGCCAGGCAGTCAGTTAAACTTAAGGTGCCTCCCGCAGTTTGGGAGAGTGGCACCATGGCATGTTCCTTCGTGATGCAGTCTCCAGGACATTCTGAAAGACAAACTATCGTAATGTCCCTCACTCCCCTGAACATCCAGGACTAAGATGTTCTCTCCCCAAGAGCTCATCTGCTGCTCTTCCTCCATTGCCACAAAGTCAGTGTGTCCTATTCCGGTAGCTATAACTTCACCATTTTCCCAGTCATCTCCTAGTTTCACCTATACCTTTTTTCTGAAAGATCAGGTGTAAGAAGAACAAAGGAATTCTTAAAAAAGTTCCAGAGACCTATTTATTTCCTACTTTGGCTACAATAGGAGCACTTGGTGAGCAGGGCACTCAACCAAGTGGTTATTAACCTTATAATCTAGGATCATGTCAACCCGATGAGAGAATTGGGTGGCTGAAACAGAATTAAGTTTGAATCCCCTAGAATCCTTTTTGGGCCTAGTTGCTACCAAGAGGGTGGACCAACTGTGCTGGCCTGGGTTGCTGTTAGGGGGAAAAAAGATGCATTATTTCTGGGAATGGTCATGGCAGCTGAATTTCCTTCCTTCTTTCCTTCTTTCCTTCCTTCCAAGACAGGGTCTCACTCTGTTGTCCAGGCCAGAGGGCAGTGGAACAATCATAGTTCACTGCAGCCTCGAACTCTCAGGCTCAAATGATCCTCCTGCCTTAGCCGTCCAAGTAGCTAGGACTATAGGTGTGCACCACTGTACTGTGCCCAGCTAATTTTTTTATTTGTATTTTTTTTGTAGTGACACAGTCTCATTATATTGCCCAGGCTGGTCTTGAACTCCTAGGCTCAAGTGATCCTCTCACCTCAGCCTCCCAAAGTGCTGGGATTACATGCATGAACCGCTGTGCCTGGCCCTGAATTTTCAAAATAGGTTTTTATAACCCCTTCCCCTTTTTTTCTGATTATTATCCAGGAAGCAGCTGAGATGGCATGCCCCTTTTCTAGGGGCAGCTGCATTGGATGACCAAACTGCTTTTCTAAGGTGTGTGGACCAGGAGTTGGTGTGGAAAGTAGACGATTTTTGAGAGGCAATTTCAATGCTCAGTAATACTATATAGCAATGAATGGTAGGGAGTGAGAAAGGTTCACTGAATACCTTGACTAACAGCTCATTGTTGGATAGCTTTTGTGCTATAAGGTGCACCACTGTCAGACTAGAAATGGTCCAGAAAGCAAACATAACTCAAATTAATTTCATGGACCCTACTGTTGTGATTGGAGCCAGATGATTGGACTAGAACAGCAATTCCGTAACTTGAAAGGGGTCAACATTGGTGAGGCACCACCAATAGCTCTGAGAGGGGGTCGAAGGTTCAATGCAGTCAGTCTGTCAGGAGCATGAGGGAAATCCCTATGTGTGTGACATGTCCTCCCTCACCGTGAGACAAGTGGGCCAAATTTTGGCAGGAGTCAGAAGTTTGGCATGCAGTGGATCCAGTGCCTAATCCTAATGCTTCTGCATTAGGAGCATAGAATCCTTTCCTTTGTGCCCTGTGTGTAGTGGTGGGTGTGTTGCCATGTCTGGTATAGGGATGGTCCGGGTGGCAATGGTGGCAATATGGGTGTTTCAGGCTCTATCAGCAGCTTGATTCCAATCATTCCCATCAGAGAATGGACCTGTATTGTGTCTGTGTGAATTACCCATATGGTTCCATCAGCAACCATAATTTGTTTCCATAGTTTGCAGTCCCCAAATGGGGTGTCTTTAATCTGCTTGTCTGTAGTTTTCCAAGTGGCAAACCAAACAGGTAGGTCATTGGCTAGAGTCTGTAAAAATATAACAAGTTTACCAAGAAGAGTATTGGCCATAGCCATGAAAACGGCCTTTAGCTGTGCCCACTGAGCAGGGTGACTACATCCATTTTCAGTGTTTCACTGAGTTTGAAGGTCACAGTAGCCTGGTGAAGACTACTGAGTTTCAGCTCAGCCAAACTGTCAGTGAGCCAGGCCCAGGCTTTTAGAGGAGCCTCTGTGAATTGAGGGTACTCTTGAGCCAGTGGTTTTGCTTCCGGTGGCAAAGTGTTGAATAAAATTTTCTCTAAAGGATAGCTACCCCTTTTCACGTAAAGCCGAGATGTTCCTGGGGCCAGATTAGCTGTGTTCTTGAATGTACCATTTCCATTTCACAAATGAGGCTTGTTTGCTCCTTTTTACTTTGTTAGTCATCGAGTCCAAGTTGGCCCAGCTCAGCATGGTGATCAGGCTGGAGAGTCACTAGGCCTCCATGGGTGTACTGTTCGGTTTCAACAAGAGCTCAGTAACACCATGATAGCTGCTTTTCAGAAGCCATTTGCAGCTCCGCTGTCAAGATTATATGTTTTAAGTTCTCATTTCTGTTTGAACATAAGGGTTAGGGAAATTTTCCAGAGCTGCAGGTCTGACTGCAAGAATTTATCTAGAATTCACTGGGTCTGTTTCTCATTCTCCAGGGGATCACTTCCAACGGTATTGTAAATCTACTCCTGGACAGAAAGAGCCTGAGTACTACTCAATGACTCATTTATGATTTCTCTTGGGAGTTTTTCCTTAAAAGTTTCCTTATAGCAGCCAGGATCCACTGCAAAAACAATCAAACTCAGACCTTTGCTATCATCTCTGAACGGATAAGGTTGGCTTGATAGACCGCGAGAGGGGCTGAGTGGGAAGACGTTCCCGCGGTTGCACTTCTTTCTTAACTAGCAGTACGTGCTCTGCCCCATCGAGTGAATCAGCCAAAGTTTCTGCTCCCTTATAAATTCCCCTCTGTTCATACTCAGTGTAGGTATTTCTGTCTTTAATTGTTGTTTGTAAGGAGGTGAGACTTTTCCCGTCCTCTGGTACCGGGATGAATCTTAGTCTACTTGTCACAGCGGGGGCTGACCATCAGAGTTGCAGCATGTGTCTCTCGCTCATAGGTGTGTTATCAAAACCAAGCAACCGTCTCTGAATCCACATCCCTGTCCTTGTGCTGCCGCTACCTCCCCAGTTTCTTCTCATTAACAGGCGATGAAGTGAAGGACCATTTATTGCCCAGTCGAAACACAAGGTATTAAAAAGACTTTATAAGCATGGAAAATTGTAGGGAGCTGTCAAAAGTACACAACATTGGTCAAATGAAATGTCAAGCCCATATCATGGGTGTAGCTGCTCTACTGTAGGGTAAACAGCATGGTTTAAATAAAATGATTAATATACAGTGAACAGAGATTCTTAGCCACACCCTGCTCCAACCAGTGTTTGAAATTACTGTGTGTGTATATCAGCTTGACACAATGAGGATCAATCTCACTCAATATTTGACTTCTCTTATGTGAAAATTGAGACACATTCTTTGAATTTGTGTGATGGAGCTATTTCTTTTTTCTTAATCTAAATAATAGATGTTGCCTACTGTGCTCTTAAACACAATGTTCATTTCATCTTTTTTTGCCTCATGTCTAACAGAAGGGAGATGGGATGATAGATAAAGCCGAGCTGCAGGAAGCTTGTGAGCAGGCCAACTTGCATTTAGATGAGAAGCTCCTGGACCAGCTATTTGACTACTGTGACGTGGATAATGATGGCTTGATTAACTTTGTAGAATTTGCAAATTTTCTTAACTGGAAAGACAAAATGCTTCTTAAAGAGTATGAAGAGAGAGTCATTATTAAAGGTATTTAATTTTTGAAGGTTTGCTGAATTCTTTTAATTTAATTTAATTAATTAATTAATTTATTTTTTTGAGACAGAGTCTCACTCTGTTGCCTGGGTTAGAATGCCATAGTGTCAGCCAAGCTCACTGCAACCTCAAACTCCTGGGCTCAAGCGATCCTCCTGCCTCAGCCACCCAGGTAGCTGGGACTACAAGCACACGCCACCATGCCCAGCTAATTTTTTCTATTTTTAGTTGTTTGGCCAATTTCTTTCTATTTTTAGTAGAGACGGGGTCTTGCTCTTGCTCAGGCTGGTTTCGAACTCCTGAGCTCAAACAATCCACCTGCCGCAGCCTCCCAGAGTGGTAGGATTACAGGGGTGAGCCACCACACCTGGCCTATTTATTTTTTTGTTTATTTATTTATTTTTTTAAAGAGAGGAATGAAGAGGAAGGTTCAGTTTCCTTTTTTTTTTTTTTTTTTTTTGAGACAGGGTCTTCCCCTGTTGCCCTGGGTAGAGTGCAGTGGCATCGGCCTAGCTCCCAACAACCTCAAACTCCTGGGTGCAAGTAATCCTCCTGCCACAGCCTCCTGAGTAGCTGGGACTACAGGCGTGCACCACCATGCTGGCTAACTTTTCTATTTTTAGTAGAGACAGGGTCTCACTCTCACTCAGGCTGGTCTTGAACTCCTGAGCTCAAGCGATCCTCCCGTCTCAGCCTCCCAGAGTGCTAAGATTACAGGCGTGAGCCACTGTGCACAGCCTGGGTTTGCTGAATTCTTAAACGGACTTTGATATTTTCATCTTTATAGGATCGCTCAACTCTTGTAAACTTTAATGTTATATAAAAAAGAAAAAATGCACATACATACATAGTTATTTATTCGGTTGTTTATGCATAGAATATCTGTGGAAGGATAGGAAAGAATCTTATAATGTTACTATTTCTGGAGAGGAGCAACTGGGTGGCTGAGAGAGAGGGTGGCAATGAGATTTACTTTTTAATCTATGCTTTTGTATCTTTTGAGTTTGGAACCATGCATTATCCATTCAAAAAAAAATTAAAAGCAAAATGTATTTACACAGAAGCTGAAAATATAAAAGACATTTCCTCAGAAAGCTGTTTGAAAATGATTATGTGAGTAATTAGATCCCTCCCCCAGGAATAGTAAATAGTCAAATAGAATTTGACATAAGAAAATTTGATTTTAAAAATTTTGCACAAAAAGGAGGCCCAGCACAGTAGCTAACCTCTGTAATCCCAGCAATTTTGGAGTCCAAGATGGGAGGATCACTTGAGGCCAGGAGTTCTAGACCAGTCTAGGCAACAAAGTGACAGCCCATCTCTATAAAAAATGCAAAAATTATCCAGGCATGGTGGTGCCTGCACCTGTAGTTCCAGCTACTTGGGAGGCTGAGGCAGGATGATCGCTTGAGCCTGGGAATTCAAGGTTGCAGTGAGCTGTGTTCACACCACGGCACTGAAGCCTGTGTGACAGAGCGAGACCCTGTCTCAAAAAAAAAAAAAAAAAAAAAAAATTGTACAGAAAGGAAAAACACCATAATCTTTACTTTTGACTCAAATATTTTTATGTCTACATATTATCTTCCTGTATTATTTACCACATACAGATATATATATATATATATGTATGTGTGTGTGTCTATATTTTAAACATTTATAATAACAGTGAACATATTTTTATTTGGCTTTTTAAAATTTGGCTTTCAAATTTCTAAGGAATGAAGAGATACTTTTATGGTTCCTGTGAACTACATTTTCAGTTCTCTCATGCTGATATATTATGATTTACTGAACCGTTTCTTCACTCTTTGGAATTTGGGTTGTTCCAGATATTTTTAAGTAATATGGGTAATGCTGTAATGATTATCATCTCTCAAAAAGCTTTCTGTTTCTAATTATATCTCATTTCTTAGCAATGTTGTTATTGTCCCAGAAGTAACTCTATTTTCATTTTCTTTTCTAAATGATTGTACCAATTTGCAATTTTATCAGCCAATGCTGTGAGTTTTTACTCCAACCTTGCTACCATTTAGTGTTATTTCAAACATTCTTGTAATTTAGTTGGTATATAATGATACCTCATTTGCTTTACTTTTTGTATCTTGATTATTAGAGGATCAACTTTTTAAAACGATTGTTTACATTTTTTATTTCCTCTTGGAATGTCTCGCCTCTAAAAAGCAAAGATATTACTGTTTTCACTTTTATTCCTGGGTCATGCCTTTCTAGAAGGTCAAAACCACATTTTATTTTTACTGATGATGTGAGCCTTACCCAGCAGGTTTGGGACAGCTTTTCTATTCTGTTCACTAGGAAAGTATTAGAATCTTCTCTACCTAATGAAGCTTTTTATAGAAAACAACTCTACCCCAACCTTCTCAGAAACAAAGAGAGGTGACAGAGAGTTTTCCTTTTTGGCACAACCCATGAAGTAGTGGGGGAAAGCAGCAGCCTATTTTAAAACCAGACAGTTCTTCAAATTATTTCTCATTTTTGGATTCTGACTTCATCAGCCATTTTCAATAGAGCTCTTGAGGATTTTTTTTTTTTTTTATCTTCTAAGATTTTAGGGTAGAAACTGCAAGTTAGTGGTCAGTAGGTCTAGAAGAGGCCCAGGAATGTTTGCCAGTTTGCCAGGGACTTTCTTTCTTTTCTTTTCTTTGTTTTCTGTCAGGAGCTCTCTTATATCAAATTCTATCCTACTGTTGACTTTTGGAGGAAAAGGGGTAAATACTCTTTCAGTTTTCTGAGAAAATGTTTTCTAAACTTTGTCTAGATTTCTATTTTGGTGGGGGGTGGCGGGGGTTGGGATTAGAGGATCTGGAAGTCTGGGCTTGAGCGCTTTCACGGCAATGATTGGCAGGCGCTGAGAGAGAAAGGGGCCCGGTACTTCACAGAGGCATGTCTTTTCTGGTGTGGCCCAGTTCCCACCCTTCTCTCAAACTGGTGCGCCACTTGCCATTGTCACCCTCGCTTGGGCTTCCCCGGAACCTTGGAGGTCTTCTGAAGAGTGAAACACCACAGCACCCTCTAGTGGTATCTGTGGAATAACCAGATCTTTGAAAAAGCTATCAGGAATTTACTCTTAACCTTTCAGAATTGACTCAGCAAAGCAAATCTACAAAAAAGGACAATTTTATTTACTCCCTCAGGGTTTTCTTTTAGACACTGACTTTTAGGGGCTCGTTATATAATCAGCTCCTGTGCTCGCAGTGGGTTCTCATCACCTCTCTGGATGTTGCTATTCACGCTCCCCTCTCGTCCCCCATCAAGTACGTGTGGAATTT
The DNA here is from genome assembly GCA_004363605.1 of Indri indri. NCBI lineage: Eukaryota > Metazoa > Chordata > Mammalia > Primates > Indriidae > Indri > Indri indri. The sequence continues at coordinate 48,926 of RJWJ010001902.1, read as the reverse complement.
TCGACTCCAGACTTCTCCTATCTCTCCCCAGGGCAGTGCTAGAATCAACTCTTTAGTTCAAGTTAAATGTGAAAATAAACTCTAATTTTGAAAAAAAGAGAGAAAAGAATGGTTTCTAGGTTTATATTTGGTCTCTCAAATTTGAAAGCTTCATTCTAAAGTGAGTGAAGTGGCAAAAAGAAACATTAGGCTGTGCTCAGGTTTCCTGGTATATAACATGGGTCTGAACTTGCCATTCCACAGTTGGGCGTTGGCATCCGTGGAGGGTTTGCACCAGCTCAGTTTCCACTAGCAAGAAAATGGGAGAAATCATCTTGTTGCAGAGCAGCAAGCGCCTAGTAGTAAGGTCTTCCTGTACTTTTTTCTTTCCCTTCTTTCTTAAAGGTAGAAAACCTGATTGTGCAAACCCTGCTGAGACTAATGTTGAAGAATCTGAACCAACTCTCCTGATAAAACCTGAAGATATTGTCTTAAAAGAACCAGGGAGCTCAGAAAAGACTGTCTGGACACTTCTGAGACCAAGTGATAAAGTTTCTGATGATTATAAGACAACTTCTTCTGAGATCAATGCAGTTGTGGGAGCCATTCCCTCTACTTGTGAGTATGTCACATTATTTATTGAGTTTTAAAAGGATCAGCAAACCTGAAAGCGAAGTGTCCTTGGTCTGACTTTGCATTGTCCCCTGCCTCTCTCTCCATTAGACTGTGAGTTTCTCCAAAGCCTTGTACCTTTCATGTAGTTCTGTATTCTAAGCACCTGGGGTTGGAGGTTACACACAAACATTGGCTGAACTGAACTATTGCTAATGATGACCCAAGTAAAACGATTCTTTGTATGTTAATGAAATTGAAACCATTATGGATCAGAACATTGAATGTTATACATTGTAGTAATTCAGACTTCACCAAATATTAGGAGACTTTTAAGCTGTGTAATTCTTAGCTCCACACATATCTTTCTTCAAATATTTAAAGACCTTTTACAAAACATTTCTCTACATATTCATTCCCCATATATTAGTTTGCTAGGGCTGCTGTAATAAAGTACCACCAACTGGGTGTTGTAACAGCATTTTATTGTCTCACAGTTCTGGAGGCTTGAAGTCTGGGAGCAAGTTGTCAGCAGGGTTGGTTCCTCCTACCGGTTGTGAAGGAGAATCTGTCGGTGCTTCTCCCCTAGATTCTGATGATTTGCTGACAGTCTTTGGCACTACTTGGCTTCTGCTATATCACCCTGATCTTGGCCTTTTTAATTAATTAATTAATTACTTAATTTTTTAGAGATGGGATCTCACTCTGTCACCCAGGTTGGAATGTGTGGCACAATCAAAGCTTACTGCAGCCTCGAACTTCTGGGCTCAAGGGATGCTCCTGCCTCAGCCTCCTAAGTAGCTAGGACTACAGGCATGCATCACCACTCCTGGCTATTTTTTTATTTTTATTTTTATGGAGACTGGGTTTCCAAATATCTTACCCTGGCTGGTGTTGAACTCCTGGTCTCAAATGAGCCTCCTACCTTGGCCTCCAAAGTTCTGGGATTACAGGCATGAGAGACCATGCCCAGCCTGATCTCTGTCTTTATCTTTGCATGGCATGCATGTATGCATGTCTGTGTCCAAATTTCTCCTTTTTATAAGACTCTAGCCATAGTAGATTAGGGGCCCAGCATACTCCAGTATACCTTCAATGTAATTAATTACATCTGAAATGGCCTCATTTTCCAAAAAAGGTCACACTCTGAGGTACTGAGGGTTAGGACTTCAACATATGAATTTCGAGAGGATACAATTCAACCCGTGACACCCATATGTCAATATCGAGTGTAATGAATATTAGTTATTTAGAAAGACTATTTTATGTTGGTCAAGAGCACGTCCTTGGACTAAGGACATGATTAAGGATTTACATATTTTTCCCAACTGGATTTTATAAACATGCTATACAGTGTAGTGTAATGAAATCTTGCTACTCCCCTTAGCTGTGCAATAGAAATATAATTGAAATCACCTGTGAATTTAAAAATTTTCTAGTACATTAAAAAGGTCACATTAAAAAAGAAACAGGTGAAATTAAATTTAATAGTTTATATCCAAAATAATTTCATTTAAATAACTAACCAATATACAAATTATTAAATATTTCACTTTTTTTGTACTAAAATCTTTGAGTTTTACATTTAGATTACATTGCAATTCAGACGCTCCACATTACAAGTGCTCCGTAGCTGCATGGGGCAGGTGGTTACCGTATTATACAGCTTAGTTTTAGAATGTTTGTTTTCCTTCGTCATCAACTTACCTAGGTTACCCCATCTATGGTGTTCCAACCATTCGATCTGATATTCCTGCCCCCCGAATTCGTCGCATCAGTGATAGAACTAACTATGGTGAAGAGGGCAATGCTTATTCATTATTACTACATCCCACCATCTTCACCCAGAAAGGAGTGTTTGAAAGAGACTTCTTCAAGACCAGATCAAAAGAAGAGGTACAACATATTATTTCAAAAAACTTTGTGTAAACATACAAAGATGGAAATGTTTGCTTATCAATGACTGCTATGACTTTTCAAAACTTGAGCTTTTTTATATTACAGTGTCTACAGAATCCCCAAATATAGGATTCTTGATGAATAATGTTTAACTTGGTTGCAACATTCTTATACAATTCCTAAAGTAGAATTTACTCTGTGACAGGAAGAATTTCATTCATGTTATGTATCCACTATGGCCCATGTATTGAAAAATATTCTTCTAAAACATTCAATACTATTCTTAGTTGAGAAATGGAACAAGGATTAATCCCTTCCGTCCTTGTGTAAATATCCTTATGGCCTTGGGCCTCCAGAACCAAAGAATAAGCGTGAGGAGGATCACTCTGCCACCCTCTTGTCTACTGCTCTCATATGTCTCAGATTATCTGTGACAAGCATTGATTTAAAGTATTCTGTCCTGTTGCCACACCATATGTGAGCACATATATATATACATACATACATATATATATATATATTTTTTTTTTGACTAAGTAAACATGGTCCCCACATCCCAGATGATCCTATTCCTAGGTGGGTTGTAGAGTAGGTATAACCAGCGAAGTCACAATAGCCACTGGGTGCTGAGGGCCAAGGACCAATAGCTGTGCTCAGTCAGAGCAGCCTGTCTCTATCTGTGCTGAGCAAAGCAGGGTGTAATTCAGGAGCACCTGCTTCCTCAGAACCTTCATAGCCAGAGTTAGAAATGGTAGGAAGAGACCTTTGATGTCCTCTGGCACTTCAGATGAAGGGTTGATGGCTTGAAAACTTACTAAATACTAAGTGAATCAATGACAGATTCATTTCAACAATTTATTTCCATTGAGGCAGGGGAGAAAGGAAGGGGAAACTCAGAGTATGGTGCCTGCTTACTGGCCCCGAAGGAGAAACCCAGTATCCTTCCCAGAGGTCAGAGAAGAGATACCCCCAGAGTGTGTTTTCTCTTCCTTCAATCATTCCAAAGGGCCTATGAAATAGGACTCTAGGATTACAAAAAGAAACAAAAATCTCCTGCTTGTGTAATAATGCCTAAAAATTCTTTTAATTAGGAAGTCATTCTTTTTCTTACAATTCTAGATAAAAAGTAAGAACTCAAATTCCTGGTTGGAGTAATAATGTTAACACTACTGATAGAATGCTCGTCTAGTGGAGGAATGCCTCCGGAGGAGGGGGAAAGAAAGCAGGGAAGAAAGTCTGGGATGCCCAAGACTAAATTAGGCCAATTCCTGAGTTTACTCCGCAAGGACTTTTAAAAAAAAGTTTTATTCATTTATTTATTTCAGAATATTATGGGGTTACATGTTTTGGTTACATAATTTGCTTTTGTACAGTTTGAGTCAGAGTTATAGGTGTGCCCTTCACCCAGATAGTGTGCATTGTGCCCGTTAGGTGTGAATTTACCCATACACTTCTCCACTCTCTTACCTGCTTGATTTCCGTTGAGTTTTACTTCCATATGTGCACATGAATGTTGATCAATCAGTTCCAATTTAGTATTGAGTACATGTGGTGTTTGCTTTTCCAGTCTTGTGATAATTCACTTAGAAGAATGGTCTCCAGTTCCATCCATGTTGTTAAAAAAGATACTATTCAGCCACCTTTTTTGTGGCTGAGTAGTACTCCACGATATACATATACCACATTTTATTAATCCACTCATGTATTGGAGGGCACTTGGGTTGTTTCCACATCTTTGCTAGTGTGAATTGTGCTTCTGTAAACATTCGAGTGCAAGCGTCTTTTTGATACAATGTCTTTTTTCCCCTTGGGTAAATATATAGTAGTGGGGTTGCTGGATCAACTGGTAGTTCTACTTCTAGTTCTTTGACGTATTTCCATACTACTTTCAATAGAGGTTGTACTAGTTTGCAGTCCCACCAACAGTGTACAAGAGTTCTTTTCTCTCCACATCCACGCTAGCATCTGTTGTTTTGGGACTTTTTGATAAGAGCCATTCTCACTAAAGTTAGGTGATAATTCATTGTGGTTTTGATTTCCATTTCCCTGATGATCGAGCATTTTTTCTTGTGTTTCTTGCCCACTAGTGTATCTTGAAAAGTTTCTGTTCATGTCTTTTGCCCACTTTTTAATAGAATTGCTTGATTTTTCTCTTGCTAATTTCCTTGTGTACTTTGTAGATTCTGATTATAAGCCCCTTCTTGGATATATAGCATGCAAATATTTTTTTCCATTCTGTATGTTGTCTATTTGCTCTATTGATTGTGCCCTTGCCTGTGCAGAAGCTTTTTAATTGATCAGTCCCATTATTTATTTTTGTTCTTGCTGTGATTGCTTTTGGGGTCTTCTTCGTAAATTTTTTGCTTGGGCCAATATTTAGAAGAGTTTTTCCAACATTTTCTTCTAGAATTCTTATAGTTTCATGCCTTAGGTTTAGGTCGGTTATGCAGGGTAAATTAATTTTTGTGAGTAATGAGAGATATGGATCCTGTTTCAGTCTTCTACATGTGGCTACCTAATTTTTCCAGCACCATTTGTCGAATAGGGATTTTTTTCTCCAGTGTATGTTTTTGCCAGCTTTTCAAAAATCAGATGGCAGTATGAGGATGGTTTCATATCTGGGTTCTCTGTTCTGATCCATAGGTCTGTGTCTCTGTTTTTGTGCCGGTACGATACTGTTTTGGTTACTATAGCTTGAAGTGTAGTAAAGTGATGCCTCCTGATTTGTTCTTATTGTATAAAGTTGCATCGGCTATTCTGCAGGGGCTTTCTTTACCCACCATTGGGGTATTGAGGTATTTTTGCCTTATAGCTGCAGTTGTTAACAACTCTGCTCCTCTGAGTTTCAGAATTTGATTTGTATTTGAATGGTATTTGATTTGTATTTGATTATACTGCTAATTTCTCACAAGGGGACATCATTTCTAGGGTATCTTTTAATTTTTGTTGAGAGTCTATTTAATAAATCCATTCTGCAACTATTCTGTTTCTTTGGCTTTCCTATTTACTGGCTAACCTTTCATTTCCCTCTTTTTTTTTTTTTTTCTCTGTATGCTTCACAGAAAAGGCTGTTATTTTTTTTTTTTAATTTTTATGTCAGGGTATTATGAGGGTACAAACATTTTGATTACATTTTATGTCTTTACCTCACCCAAGTGAGGGTTAGAGGCGTGCCCTTCCCTTCTACAATGCTCCCTGTGTCCTTTATTGTGAGTTTACCCGCCCCCCCCATCCACCTAATTCCTGGAGAATATTACCACCATGTGAGCACCATAGTGTCAATCGGTTAGTACCAATTTGATGGCGAGTACAAGTGGAGCCCATTCTTCCGATCTTGTGATACCTCACTTCAGATAATGGGCTCAAGTTCAATCCAGGAAAATATAAGAGGTGCTAGATCACTGTCATTTCTTATAATTGAGTAGTATTCCATTGCATACATATACCATATTTTAATAATCCACTCATGAATTGACGGGCACTTGGATTGTTTCCACATCCTTGCAATAGTGAATTGTGCTGCCATAAACATTTGGGTGCAGATGTCTTTATTATAGAATATCTTTTGCTCTTTGGGGTAGATGCCTAATAGTGCTATTGCTGGATCAAATGGTATTTCTATTTTTAGCTCTTTGAGGTATCTCCAAATTCTTTCCACAGAGGTTGCACTAATTTGCAGTCCCACCAGCAGTGTAAGAGTGTTCCTGTCTCTCCACATCCTCGCCAGCATTTGTTATTTTGGGATTTTTTGATAGAGGCCAATCTCACTGGGGTTAGGTGATATCTCATTGTGGTTTTGATTTGCATTTCTCTAATGACTAGAGATGTTGAGCATTTTTTTATATGTTTGCTGGAAAAGTCTGCTAGTTTTAAACTCAGTTTCTTTCTTCTTTTAAATTTAGTTTCTTTTTAAAATTTTATTTTCACATCTTTTATTCCCTCTACTCATTCCATCTTTTCTTCCCACTACTAGTGCTTACTTTCCTTCCTTATATTTTTTCCTGAGACATAAGAAGCATATTTTTCCTCTCCCTTCATCTGTTTTAATAATTATCACTGCAGAGAGATTATTAGTAGTCAAAGTTTCTTGGTTTTCAATGTGCTCAGCTTGAGATATGGTATCTCTCAATGGATATGATATCTCTCCAGCATTTGCACATCCACGACCATAGTTAAAGTTTACAGCAGGCCCATTAGATACATTTTATAAATGTTCCTATTTTAAAGAACAGAAAATTAATATTCAAGAGGCTTTTGTGCCACACACAAGATCCTAATGACAATAAATGAACAAGATGGAACTCAAATCTAACAAATCTTTTATCTTTGTTTTACTCTTTTTACTTGAATCTTGCTGTTTTTAAAATGATCAGATAGAATCGAAAGCAATTTTATATATTGGCTAGTATAGTTAAATATCCTCATATGAGGGTATTCACAATTTCCTGAGCTGAAAGAACTAAAATTTTAATATTTTCCCATTATATTAGTAGATACACAAGCACACACATACACATATTTTTGGAGATAAATATACATAGTCTTAGATGTTATAAAATATTTTTAAATACAAATTTTAAAACATATAAATCTTGGTCTGACTTAAAGTGCTTTTTTCTAGATTGCAGAGATATTACATAACATTGGTGTCAAGCTTTCTGATGAAGAGTTTGAACATGTATGGAATCTTGCATCAAAAAAACATCACAGAGGAGAAGTTTGTGTTGAGAACATCAGAAATGTTCTAGATGAGCTACAGCATGCAGACCGGATCAAGTGTAAAACACCTATGTGATGTTTTTGGAGTTCATTCATCCAAACAAAAGAATTATTAAATCTGTGTTTATCTAAAATGTTCAATCCATTCTGGTTTTGGATATTATATTAGACAGAATTCAGCAATCACGGTGCTAGGATTCATATGTCTGTATGTATTGCTAATAAATTAGATTTTGGATTTTAAAATTTATTGTTTTCTGTAAAGCGCTCAAAGACTTGAGAAGTGCTTGAAGAGTTAAACTTCACCCTCACCAGAGGCATAGTTCAGAATGATATGAGAAGGTTGGCAGGTCTAAGAAGAATTCCACGCATTTTAGTTTGTTGTCTGAAATTCTTTTTTTATTTTATTTTTGAGATGTTGCCCAGGCTGGTCTCGAACTCCTGGCCTCTAGTGATCTTCTCACCTCAGCCTCCAAAAGTGCTGGGATTACAGATGTGAGTCAATACGCACAGCCATGAAATTAAAAGTCTGGTTTGTGATGCCAAGTTCATAAAACTTTGCCTTCAAAATTTCGTTATTTACTTTCTTTGTTGGTTAAGCCAATTTGAACTGCAGTTTCTATCACAGGTAATCAAAAATGTGGCAATACCCAAGTATTAAAAGGATTCATATTTAGGTAGTGGGCTGAAAGCTGGATCGAAAAAAGTGGATCCTGACTTATTTCTTCCTTTTTCATTAAAATGTTACTTATCTTTTTTTTTATATCCCAAGTCATCACGCAAAAAAAAATTACTTATCTTTTAAAAATTAATTATATAGGCCAGACGAGGTGGCTTATGCTTATAATCCCAGCACTTGGGAAGGCAAGGCAGGAGAATCATTTGAGCCCAGGAGTTTGAGGCCAGCCTGGGCAACATAGTAAGACCCTGTCTCTAAAAAATAAATAAGTAAATAGGAAAAATTACCTGAATATGGTGGCATGTGCCTGTAGTCCCAGCTACCTGGGAGGCTGAGGCAGGGGGATTGCTTGAGCCCAGGAGTTCGAGGTGCCATGCACTGTAATTGTGCAACTGCACTCCAGCCTGGGTAAAAAAACAAGATCCTATCTCTAAAAAAGAAAAAATAATAATTATATAAAAGAACAAATGAGGAATACAGCTAGTGGAGCTCTTTCCATATATTAAAAACAACAACAACAACAACAACAATGTAAGGATTGGGGAATAAGCACTCCCTTTCAAATGTTCTCCAAATTCATGTTCTCTTAATGCTCTTGGCTTAAGTAATTAGCCTGTGGTCAAGCAGGCATATGGCCATTGTCCTTGAGGGAGGAGATGAGCCATCTTTCAGGATGGTTTAGACTCCTTTTTTTAAAACCTACTCCCCAGTACCAACTTAGGCTCCTTTGTGTATCCTTCTTCTATTACTTGGTGGGCTGTTTAGATTTTGTCCCTGGTAGGCTATAAAATGGGTCAGAATTATACATTTTTAACTTCAAGGTAACTGTGTTTACAAATTGGAAAGTTAACTTTTTATTCTGTCATTCCAGCTTACACTCAATCATGTTGTCTAACATAGTGTACAAGGAATTCTATTAATACAATGAGAATAAATAATAGCATTAATATACTCCAGTAATAAAATGCCAATGTACACTGTTCTAAATTTGAATAAACTTTCTAGTATCAAATTCACAGGGAGAATTAATGTCCAAATGTTAAATGTCTTGGCCAGTTAAAATCTGAAGATAAAAATAAAAGGAATTCAAGACTGAAATCAGTCCAGGCGTGGTGGCTCATGCCTGTAATCCTAGCACTCTGGGAGGCTGAGGCAGGTGGATAGTTTGAGCTCAGGAGTTCGAGACCAGCCTGAGCAAGAGCAAGACCCCGTCTCTACCAAAAATAGAAAGAAATTAACTGGATAACTAAAAATATATAGAAAAATTAGCCAGGCATGGTGGTGCATGCCTGTAGTCCCAGCTACTCGAGAGGCTGAGGCAGAAGGATTGCTCGAGCCCAGGAGTTTGAGGTTGCTGTGAGCTAGGCTGATGCCACGGCACTCTAGCCCAGGCTACAGAGTGAGACTCTGACTTAAAAAAAAAAAAAAAAAAAGACTGAAATCAAATTCTAATGCTTAGTGAGTTAAAACATCCAAAGAAATTCTCTCTTCCTTTTCTGTTTCTGCATGGTTTCCATCAAGGAGTTCTGAGGTGTGATTTCTTTAGTCCCTGCATCCTAGGCTACCTCTCATCGGGAAGGCCACTGCTCCGTCCTGGGTCGCAAAGTCTTATTCCCTTAACTCTAAGCCTCTGATGAACCTCAATTTTAGCAGGTCAAAGATGTAACGAGACACACAAGATTCCACAGCATCCATCAAATTTAGGACATAAGCCAATCCTCAGCTCTGAGAACAGTTATTCCAGTGGAAATTGTTTCTGGAACCTGGTATGTCACCAAAGCCATAGAAGAGACCTCATGGTATTTGAGTGAAGGAAGGAGGTGGAAAAAATCTTGATTTGAGCCTCACCAGCCTGCTCATCGGTATGTGTGAGTTAGCTAGAATTCATGACCTATGGACTCCTAATTTGGGAGAAATGAGATTATTATTGGCACTACGCGTTTACTATATTTGGACTAAAAATCTCTTTATGTTACTGTCTCCTCTTTTTTTTATTTTTTATTTTGAGATAGAGTCTTGCTCTTTTGCCTGGGCTAGAGTGCTGTGGCATCATCATAGCTCACAGCAACCTCAAACTCCTGGGCTTATGATCCTCCTGCCTCAGCCTCCTGAGTAGCTAGCTGGGACTAGAGGCGCACACCACTACTACGCCCAGCTAATTGTTTTATTTGTTGTAGAGATGGGGTCTCACTCTTGCTCAAGCTGGTCTTAAACTCCTGACCACAAGTTATCCTCCCGCCTCGGCCTCCCAGAGTGCTAGGATTACAGGCGTGAGCCACCGTGCCCAGCCTGTCTCCTCTTTTTGGAGAGTGGCATTTGGGATGTTATTTCCTTCTCACAATGTTTAGAAATTTGTGACAGCAGCCCAGTCACTTTTTATTATGGAGTGCCTGTCTTTCTTACCCAGTGTATTCAACACCTCTTAACTTCCATTTCCCTTTGAGTCTCTAGGAACTGAACTGAGTGCAGGTGCTACCTGGCAGCCTATTGTCAATGTTCTCTTATGCCCTTCAATCATGTGTCCAGGGGCTGTTTCCATTGCTTCTTGCTTTGGAATTGCTTAGGATTTAGAAACCTACCTCCTGTGAAGTTTCCTTTCTCCTGTGAATTAAACCAGCCAGAATTAAAATGAGACACCAGATGGGGATGATCCTTGAGCCACATGAATCCAAGTTAAGCTGATTGATGTTTTGCTCCCTGCCCTGAATACGGGATGGCTTTGGGGCAATGGACCTAATGGTGCCTGTCTAGGCAAACCCTGTTTAAAAGTTTGAACCTCACTGCTCTGCAGCATAAGGGTATCTGAATTGACTTACATTTGAAAGTTTCACTTCCTAATGTGTAGAAGTTTATGCACATGCAAAGACTCTTGTCTGGAATCAGATTTTTGCATCAGCTGCTTCTTACCTGCTGTCGGCTACCTGCTATTAGCTGAGGTCACTGCCACCCACAGAGTACACCTAGTGTTCTATCTGAAATTTACAGTTAAGTTGCAGCAGGCAGCACCTGGAGGCCTCTTCTGCCTGTTATAGGCCTGCTGGCTGGTGTTGGCTGCCAGATGTCTGGCTGAGAACTTCACCAAGGCCCTCTTGGGATTTTATAAAGGTTGTCTTTCCTAATGTCTGAGCAATTGGAAACTTTCCAGTTTATCTTTGGTTAAGGCCAGCATCTCTGCTGGTTACTTGATGTCATTTGCATACGAAGTCCTGTCACTGAAGAAGCAACCTTTAACTTGTGAACCCAGCTAGTGTGAGCTGCAGTCCTCCTTGACCAGGGCACAGCAAAAAGCCAATGGTCTGACTGTGAAACCAGATGCATCTCACCACAAAGACTACTGGAATAAAACAGTTGTATGGCTGAGCATGGTGCTCAGGTTGCTGTAAGGTAAATGATGCCAGAAATTATCTTTTCATGTAGAATATCAACATCCTGTGCTTTACATTTCTTACCTCTGGCTGTATTAATAAAATATGAAGAACTGTAGTTTCAATCAAGTTTCATGCTTCAATGATATCTAAATTACCATGTAGTTTTTTCCTGTTTGCTACAATGACACCTCTTTCCCAGATTGTGTTGCATCAGATATTGCTACTTTTTTGATTTCCATTTGCAAGAATCGTAGTTCCTAGCATGACACAGTCTTCCAGCCCTTGTACTTTACTTAGTTTAACTGCAAAATGTTGTAATGCTTAGTAGTTTTGGTTCACTAATCAGACCCCTCCTGAGGAGCAAACTGGGAGGATTAGATAAGAATAATAAATCTGTCATTCACTGGATTCATGACCTTGGAAAGACATCTAACCTTAAAAGCTATGGCCTTTATATTTAAAACTGGAGATGACAATGGCTGCCTTATCAACTTGTAAGTTTATTTTGATGGTTATGGATATAATAGATATGTAAGCACCTAGCACAGTTTTAGCTCAGTAAATATTACTCAAAGGGCCTAGTTCAAGTCTTAGCTCACTTCATCCACTTGTGAGTACATGCCACTGTGTTCTTCATCTGTTATTACTATCATTATACTGAACACATTTTGGTTTTTCCTTCATCTCCATGATTTTTATTTTCCTTTGCTGGATGTCCCTTGTTGACTTTGGTAGATGTGACAGTTCCCATTGGCTTACTTTTATCATGGCATTTCTATCACTTGCTCTATGCTTTACACACAGCTCTGCATTCTTTTTTTTCTTTTAAAGCATGCACACACTCTGCTGGGATTTTTATTGTGATTACATTGAATCTAAAGATCAATTTGGGGGAGTTGACATATTTTGCAATGTTTTGACTTCCAAATAATAAATATGGTATATCCACACATTTATTTAGCTTTTCTGTATCTTAGCAATGCTTTTTAGTTTCCATGTTGAGATATTGTACATCTTGCATTAGATTCATTACTAGGTATTTGTTGTTGTTATATATTGTGATAAATAGTATCTATTTTTAAATAGGGTTTTTGAGGTATCATCTACATACAGTAAAATGCACCCTTTTTAGTGTGCAAATCTGTGAGTGTAGACAAAAGCATGTAGATTGTGTAACCACCATACAAACAAAATACAGAACTATTCCTTCGCTCCTCAAAATTCTCTTGTGCCCTTTTGTAGTAAACATCTCTCCCTGCCCATTCCAGCCCCTCATAACCCCTCAGTGGTTACTGATCAGTTTTCTGTCCCTATGGTTTTGTCTTTTTAAAAATGTCATGTAAATTGAATCATGGAGTGTGTAGCCTCTTGAGACTGGCTTCTTTCACTTAGTACAATGCTTTTGAAACCTATCCATCCTATTGCATAGCTTAGTAGTACATTCTTTTTATTGCTGAGTAGTATTCCACTGTATAGATATACCACAATTTGTTTATCCATTTACCAGCTAAAGATATTTGGGTTGTTTCCAGTTTTGCAAAATTCTGAATAAAGCTGCTATAAACTCACATGTACGAGTTTTGTGTGAACATAAGTTTTCCTTTCTCTTGAGAAAATACTTAAGGGTAGGATTGCTCGGCTGTATGATAAGTGTATGTTAACTTTATGAGAACCTGACAGACTGTTTTCCAAAATGATATAGTCACCTTGCATTTTCACCAAAAATTCCTGAATATTCCAGTGCATCCTTGCCAGCATGTGATATATATATATATATATTTTTTGGCAACATTTATCTGTTTAATCATGTCAAGTTTGCTATCTCTGAAATTTTATTGGCCTTTCTAGCATGTGATATTGTCACATATTGTCAATTAAAAAATGTTTTTAGCTATTCCAATAGGTATGCAATAATAGCACATTGTGGTTTTAATTTGATTTTTTTTTTTTAGTGAAAATATCAACATTTTCAGTTTTTTTCTTTTTCTCAAACAGTTATTTTAGATCACCTAAAGTCTGGCCCCTCCACTGGGTCCTACGCCTCTTTATTGTGGTATGATGGATCCAGGGTTTCACTTCTGACAACTTTAGCAAGATGTGAGTTGTTAGAGGCACTTCATAGAGTCCCTTCCACTTCTCTGCTTCTCCAAAGAGAACCAAATTCTCAATTGAGAATCAGCATATCTCAATCCAAAAAGGGACAAACTGAGAGCCAAATTCTCTCAGACAAAAGAACCAAAATTTCCCAATCCTGCCTGGTTCCCTGGGAACTGCAAATGAGCTCAATCCAAACCATGTTCCCTAGTTCCACTCAACCTTGAAACAAATTCAACAGGGAGGTGTGAAAACTCCCCGTATGGGTGGAAACAGGACCTTGGTGTCCCGGGAAACTTTACTTACAAATGGCCATGGCTGTCGTGACACTTCCCAATCTGTTTTCTTCTCCTAAACTCAGTTCAGATTGCAGGGAGCTGTGTCTACTTCAGGGAGACAAAGACGGGTGTTCCCCAGAGCTAAAACAGGCTCCAGCAGGTGCTGGGGTCGTCCTTTGCTCTCTCACCTTGAAAATAAGTTGCTCCTACCCATGAGGACCCACAGGTTTGACCTGGGGCTGCTCCCTGCATCTTCCAGCTGTCGTGGGGTACCATTCCATCGGGGCACCAATGGGGCCCACCCAAGGATGCCAAATTCTGTTACCAAAAGTTCAGCACTTATTCTCAAGGCCACATCAGAAGAACAAGGACAAGTGGTTTGAGGAGAAGCAAAGAGGAGTTTACTAACTTGCCAGCCAATGAGGAGGTTGGTTGACTCCTATCTCAAAGTACCAACATCCTCTTAATTTGCATTTCTGTAATGACAGATGGTGTTGAGCATCTTTTCATGGGCTTATTGACCATGCATATGTCTTCCTTGGTGAAGTTTCTGTTCCATTATTTTGCCTCTTTTTTTATTGGCTTGTTTGTTTTCCTATTATTGAATTTTGAGAATTCTAATTTATATAGTCTGGATATATGTTCTTTATTAGGTATGTGTTTTGCAGATATTTTCTCCTATCTTTAGCTTGTCTTTTTATTTTCTTAACAGTGTCTTTCAAAGAACAGAAATTTTAAATTTTGATGAAGCCCAATTTATCAATATTTTCATTTATGGATTATGCTTTTGGTGTCTTCTCTATGAAAGAGTAGCCTAATCATTATTATTTTTTAATTAAAAAAAATTTTTTTTAGAGATCGATCTCACTATGTTGCCCAGGCTGGTCTCAAATTCCTGGCCTCAAGTGATCTTCCTGCTTTGGCCTCCCAAAGTGCTGGGATTAAAGGTGTGAGCTACCATGCCTAGCTCAATTGGCCTAATTAAAAATCTCAAAGATTTTCTATGGATGTTGAATTGTTTCAGCATTATTTTTTTGAAAAAACTATTCTTACATTGAATTAATTGCCTTTGCATGTAGGCCATAAATCAATTGGCTACATGTGTGTGGGTCTATTTGTAGACTTTGTATTCTGTTCTATTGATTTATATGTTTATTCTTTTACCAATACCATGCTGTCTTCTTCCTTATCTGAGATTTATGTAAAAAAGAGAGAGAGAGAAAGAGAGAGGGAGAGAGAATACCACACTGTCTCAATTACTATAGCTTTACTATAGTTTTAGAATAAGTCTTGGAATTAGTATAAATGCTCTAACTTTGTTCTTTATTTAGAATTCTTTTGTTTGTTCTAGTTACTTTGACTTTCTTTTTTCAATTTTAGAACCAGCTTATTTATTTCCATGAAAATCTTGCTTGGTTTTGGTTGGATTGTGTCAAATTTATAGATCAGTTTGGGGAGAACTGATCTCACCTTATCCTAGCATAAGCTTAGCTCTAACCCCAGCTTCAAGGCACCAGTTCCTTGTTTCTGCCTTCCATTGCACCTGTTCAATTTCCGGGATTTCTGTAATCTGTCACCACCTCTCCATTCACTGGCATTCTCTTTGTTTGGCAGTGCTTCACCTATCTCTCGGACCATTTCTCTACTTCTAATCCCTTCTCCTATTCCATCCTGTACAATCTTGCCACTACTATATCTTAAAACTTTCAATACCTCAATTCATTCCACTCTATCATTTATTCTTTGTTTCTGGAAAAACTGAACTACTTGGCGTTCCTGTGACTGCTACCCACCGTGCTCACATCCTTTTCCTGGAAATTCTTCCATGCTCCCTACCCCACCTTCTACATATCTAAATTCTACATGTTCTTTGAGGAGTATTTCAAATCTAATTTTGTCACAGCATTTTCCAGAATCATTCTCTAGCTAAAAAAATAACCCGCCTTTCCTGTGAACTTGCTTAGTTCTCACTGTACCTTTGTAAGACAATGATTACTTTTATTTCATCTGATAATTAGCAATATACTTACCTCTTCTATTTAATTTATAGTATAATTTTTCTGAGGACATAATCCAAATTTGATAAATCTCTGGATTCATATTACCTGGCATATAGTAGTTTCTCAATAAGTCTTTGGGGGAATTAACGAAAAATATACCAACTAAGCAGTGACAATAATATACAGTCAATTAAAGAGTATTGGAAGAATAAAGATTGGACCATCTATGCCAAGTCCTGACTAAGCCATCTATCACTTGTGTAAAACTTAGATGAAAAAGTTAAATCCCCTATTTTTTCCATTTGTCCATTGGGAATCTAGGGTTAGGTCTGTACTCAATATTTTTAGGGTCATTCATTCAACAGATATTTATGGAGCACTTAGCCAAGAGAAGAAGATGTCTTAAGAAGGAGGGACAAATCAACTGTGAATACCATTTGGAGATAAAGATGAAACCTGAGAATTGACCATGAAGTATGACAATCTGGTTGTCACTTGCAATCTTGACAAAAGCTCTTCTGATGGCAGTGGTGGGGTTACAGTTTCATGAAAATGGGTTCATGAAAGATTAGGAGGTAAGTAGTGAAGAAAGTGAGTATGGAAAACTCTTTAATGGAGTTTGTTATTAATAGAAACGGGGACAGAAATGAAACTTCTTAAAAACATGAGAGATAGTATGGCACATTTGGGGTTGATGGAAACTGTACAATTGAGGATAATAAAGTTGTGATACAGGAGTATGAAGAAATAATTGCAGGTACAAAGTTCTTGAGTTGAGAAAGGAGTTAGGACATAGTGTAGAAGTGGAAAGGTTTCCCTGGGATGTCCATCCATTGGATAGGAGGACAACAGGAAGCAAGTTGTAGATGTGGAGAGGGGCATCAGCTGAGAGTGAGCAGGGGGAGTGTGTGTTGAGGCTGGAGGAAAGATGAGAAAGGAGAAATGATTTAGAAAGTAGGACAGTGAGTCAACTGGAAAACATAGTAGGATTGCTAGCTCTCTTGAATTTTGTGGTCATAAACTTAAAATGAGACTAATCACTTGGTTTTGTGTTTTTCTTCAGTCAATTTTCTTCATACACAACTGCTAGACTTTGGATCTGGAATAAATGGAGACTTAGATTTGGCTTGGGGTGGAATTTCACCTGCTGAATAAGATGGTGGGAGGGAGGGACAAAGAATTGAGTTTATTCAGGGAAATAATTCTCGTGATGTGCAAGGGAAACCAAGATGTGTAAGGAGCAAGTTCAGAAATGAGATGGTACTGAAAAAATGGCAGGGCCAATGGATTGGGGTAACCACATGGGTCAAAACATTGCGGAGAATGAACTAGAAAAAATAGGAGTTGGTGACCATAGAGTAGAATGCTAGAGAGTGAGATTCTAGAGGTGGGAGAGTTGTTGGTAATCACAAAGTTTAGGATGTGACAAGGGGCCTGAATGACTGAAGTAGGTGAAGAACAGGGCCGTTGAAGGACAGGAGTTCAAGAAGTGAGAAGTCTGGTGTTAAGTAGATGAATCACCTACATGGACACTGATACCACCGAAAAGATGACGAGGAAGGTAGCAGAAAGAGAAAGTGTCTCAGGTTATATATGCCTTTGAAATAATGATGAAAGATACACACGATACCATTTTAGAAAAATCCGTATACACATATGCTTTTGACCACGTAATAGTCAATACCCCCTCCCCCATGGATAGATCTTTAGACCAGGTGAATATTAAAGTAGCTTCTAGCTACAACATTTAAAATTTATCCTCGGGTAGGTTTACAATCTTCCTCTATCATCCATCCATCCACGTGACTGATAATTGTTTACCTGCGCTTTGGTTAAATATCCATTCTGAGACAATCCTGTTGTTTGAACGGAACGGCAAAGAAACGTTTTTCCCCATTTTCAACGGTAGGGGGCACCCTAGCATTTCCAAACTTAGCGATGAGCCTTAGCCCACTGTGCAGAATAGCTTTGGCGAAAAGAGGATGATAAGCTGGAGGAAGGAGACTGCTTAACGCCGCAATTTGCAAAATCCAGGATGATTCATGCAGTTTCTTCTTTTATTATTTAGTGGCAGTGATTAGGCTGAAAAGGAACATTTTAAATAGTAATAGTAAGCTAGAGGAAAGATTTGTTTGCATCATAAAGTGTCATCTCTAGTGAAAGAAGTAAAGCAGTGTGAAATATTCAGGCGAGATATAAATAAATATCCAAATATGTCATGGTGTTCTCACCTAAATCATGTTTCTATAGTGTTCAGGACAGTCTTGTTAATAGTGAAATATACTGAACCCATAAAAACTTTAAAAAGCCACTATTTCCAGGCTCAGGCAAATAAACTTAATAATTTTGTTCACAACATAGCTAACAAACTGAGGAAATTGTTGAAAATATTAATATTATGCTGGCCGATAAAGGGTAATTTTATTTTATGTAATAACCACTTATAAAAACTCATTGTGGCTCGACGTGAAGAGCTGGGCTAGCTGGAGGTTAACACCCCAATCATAAACCAACAATGAGGATAGAGGTGAAGGGCATTTCTTCTATTATGAAACATTTACGGTAATAACCTTGTAAAAAATAATGGGATGTATTTAAAGCTCATTTATTTCCCAGCTAAGTGGCAATTTCCCATCACTCAAAATGTTAATACATCCTCCTGAAACCCTAGGGATAATCCAATTCATGTGTATTCATTTAAAAAAAAAAACCTGGCTAAAATAAGCAGGTGATTCTGTTTTAATAATATCTGTCCTGCTAGCAATAAGACAGTCTCAGTTGCAAATAAATATATCAACAAACAGATTTTCTTTAAAGCACACAGGGTCTCATATCATTCCCAAATTAGCCAATTAGCACAATGCTATTGGAAGAGCTAATTAAAAAGTGCGTTTAGACTAAGAAATGTTTCCTGAGAGTAATCTGGAGCTTATAGGTCTTATTCCGCCTGTAATTACTCTGCCTGATTTTTCACTCTGTAGATAGGGGTGAACACACCTTCACCTGGGAAGAGGAAAAGATTTTTTTCATTCTCTTGGAAAGAACTCATGTATATCCATACATTTATCTTTTAAAAAAACTACTCCCCATACCTAGACTCTAAATCATTAGAGGATAGTTAACTAGTAATTTAGATTAAGACTAAGAATGCTGCCTTTGTCCAGAGATGCAGCCTATAGTTTGTCTTGTAAGAAGTAGTTTTATGATTAGAATCTTTGGTCAGGGGAAGATTCGTCAACTCTATTGCAGTAAATATATCTATCTGAATTCTGGACATTTATAGATAGAAAAATTTTGCTGGGACAAAGCGGGAGCTGGGGAGGACAAGGGATGAATAGGAAATTTGTATTTGATATCTTTTAAGTTAGTGTCTTTTAAATTTTACTGTGCATGTAAATCACCTGTAGATCTTGCTAAAAGGCAGATGCTGATTTAGTAGATCTAGGGTGGGGCCTGAGATTATGAATTTCTTTTTATTATTATTGTTTTTTTCCATCCTAATTTGTCTTAGGAGATTACGAATTTCTAAAGCTTCCAGGTTACATGATGCTGCTGATGAGGGATCTCACTCGAAGGCTTTAAGCTTTCTGGCATTTCTGAGACTATGCTTTACGCAGAGGAGCTCACAATAATTCATACTCCTAGTTTACATAGATCTTTTACTATTTACATCCTTGCAGTTTGCACGTGCATTCTCTCTCTCTTTTGGTAGTATTCACTTTCTTTTAATAAATTTAGAACAGTTTTAGGTTTATAGAAAAATTGCGAACAGTCCCTCACACCCAGTTTCCCCTGTTATTAACTTCTTACATTAGTAAGGTGCATTAGCTGCAATTAATGAATGAATATTGATATATTATTATTAATTAAAATCCATACTTCATTCAAATTCCCTTAATTTTTACCCAATGTCATTTTTTTTTGTCCCGGGATCCCATCTGGAATACCACATTACATTTAGTTGTCATGTCTCCTTGGTTTCCTCTGGGCTATGACGGTTTCTCAGAACTTGTTAGACAACTAAAGGTAACTGATATAGCCAAGGATCAAAACACTCAAAGTAGATCTAAAACAGTTTCCCAAGAAAGAGTGTCAATGATGTACATTTATTCATTCATTCATCCAATCATGAAATACTTAATGAATGTCTATTATGTGCTGGTCAATAAAAAATTGTAAAGGGCCCAGGAATAAAAGCTACAAATGACAAGAAAATGTGCACAATCCCTATTTAAATGAGACTTGACTTTAGATTTGGCTGTTTATTTCTTTCAGAAGATCTAAAATGGTCTTAACTGCAAAGGAAATGATTTCAGACTAATCAATACTGACAACCGAATTTTCCAGCATTTAAATGGAGCTAGAAGCTGTGTTTTAGGGCTCCATTCTTCTAGGGTATATCACAATTAACTACATTTAGTAAGAGATAAGTTATTTCAAGATTTAAATGAAATGTATTTTCATTGTAACAAGAAACCAGTCATCATTTTCTGCTTTGAAATCTAGCCCTGCACTGGAGGCATCTGGTTTACCTGGGTTCAACTCTTACATTCATCATGACCTTGGGGGCAGTTATCAATGATCTCATGCTGTGGTTTCCCCATTTGTCAAAAAGGATAATAGTAACATACGTAGTAAACCGTAAACAAATATTAACTATTATTATTATCCTAGATGATTTCTGTCCTTTTTTTTTCTTTTTCTTTTTTTATAAACCCAAAACCTCAGAAGAACTAGATGATTTCTGGATCAACAACTCTGCTTTAGGAAATCCATTTGTTTTTTTGTTACTTGAAAGAAAATAATGCTCACCTTTATGTCCTAAGAGGCAAAGAACATTGAGTCAGCTCCTTCTTAACTAGCTTAATTAACTAGCAGTATTAACTAACTTCATCCTTTCATTTTATTCCATGCTTTTGGAAATTGAAAATTTGAGAAAATCTAGTATGTATTAAATGATTTTTATACACATAAGTCTTACCTTATTTATTACATGATATCTGAAGAAGTTGGTGAAACATTTGAATATACTTAGTTGTATAATAAAGCAGAGAAACGGAGAAAGAAGCTGGGTTTTCCTTTCCTTTTTCGAAGAATACATAATGTGGAAATATACAAAAGAGAAAACTCTGCTTTCAGAGGACTCAGGTTTGAGGAGTAGCAAACAGCAAGTTCTAGCCAAGCTGGGAAACTTGGGAACTTCTAATCTACAGCAAGTAGAAAGCAAGAATGTGGAAATTACAGCCCTAGTCTGGGTTTTGATTTTACCACGGTTTTGCTAAGCTTTTACCTCTTGATCTGATAAATTCATATCCCCATGTTTGGACCTCTGAGGAAGCTATGGTATATATTATTTAGAAAGCTCTGGGACAACTTGTGCATTCTAATTACATACTCTTTAGAGAAACAGTGATGATTCTAATAATGGAGCAGCATAAGGTAGCTCAAAGGGGCTACTGAGCTGGAAAAATATTGAGGAGACTTTATGATCACATTTTTCCTCAACTAAGGAGTATTAAAAATTGGCACAGGTCCGATGTCTGTAGTAGGACCCAGTAGCTGCAAATCTGGGACTTCTACTTTGAGATATAGATGATTGATGAAGGCACATACACACACACACACACACACACACATGCACGCATGCACGCACACGCGCACACACACACACACACACACACACCATTGCACTGATGACTTAATTCTCTCCATGCAACTCTTTTCAATTCCATTCGCAGAAGCACTAAAAAAAGCCCAGCTCTCAGCTGAGAGTACGGCCAGCGGGACTGCCAGACAGGGCTCTTCTGTGAGGTATCCTATGGATATCCCTGTAGCAATTCGTGAAGCTCTGTCCTTAGGAGAATTTGTGGGCTTTGTTGCCTTGTCGGTGAGATTTGCTGAGCCTGTGGAATGCGTCACCCACAGTGTCTCTTTACTCTACTTCTCTGGAGATGCAACACCAAAGGCATTGAGATATGGGCCATTTTCAGGTGGCAGTTGTTACCAAGTGGGCTGCGGATTGCAGGAAGAGGAGGTGGTATAGACATCACACATAACCTAACCTGTGCACACTTAAAACCATAAAAGGCAGATTGGATTTCAGGGAAGGACTATTTCTCCTTCTCTCCCTTCCCTTCCTTATTTTCCACACATTTACTCTGCCCCTCCTCTGTTTCTGGCACTGTGCTCAGGGCTGGGGATATAGTGGTAAGATGCTCTAGTGGGGAAGTTGCATGCAAAAACAAGTAATTCAGGGAAAGTGTGATTTTCACTATGACGGCAGGTAAAGGGGAATTTCTCCTCCATGTGACTAGAGCATTTGTGATTTGCACTATGACGACATTTCCCACATCACATTGGGAGCTTTAGTCTTTCTCACTGGATTATGCTCCCCTAGAGGGTCTCATTTACTTCTGTGTCCCCAGCACATAGCCCAATGCCTGTCGCTTAGGAATATAATAACAGTTTTTATTCCTACTAAGAATTCATTGAATGAATAAATACTCCATAAGTATTTTTGAACAGATATCCTATTCATTTCTTCATATTATAATACTGAGCATATGGCTGGTATACAATAAACGTTAGTCTGTGAAATGAATGAATAGCCATGGTATTGGAGCCAAACATAGCCTCCCTTTCTCAGGTTCTGATTCTTCATTCGTAAGGTGAATGCAATAGCGCCTGTCCTGCCTCCTACGCAGATTGGTTGCCAGCTTCTAATGGCAAAATGTAGATGAAGTGTTTTGTAGAGCGCTCTGCACCTGACGAGTCAGCACCTGCTTGGAACAGAGAGGAGGACCTTTAGTACAAACAAGGGACCTGGCATTGCTTTTCTTTGTGAAGTTCCTGGAAGGTGGAGTGCTTTTGATCTAAATGCTTAACAACCTCCTCGCTAAATTTTCTACTGTTATAGATCTTTTGTCAGCCTTCTTCTTCCCCAAATAGCAAAATAAACACTGTCCTTCTTTTGTTCTTTTTTCCTCAGCTTTTAATTTTGAAAAATATCAAACCTACGGAAAAATTGAGAAAACATTGTAATAAATAACTTACACCTTTTGATCTAGATCACCAGATCATCAGTTAACTTTTTGCCACATTTGTATGCTCTCTCCTTTCTTTCTGCCTTCCTGCTTGTCTGAATGTTTGTCAGTCTGTCTGTGTCTCTATATATGTATATGTATATACGTGAGTAAGTTTCACGTAGCGTAACGCTTCACTCCTAAATACTTCAGCATCACATTGCTATATAACCACAACACAATTATCACACATAAGAAAAGTAATTTAGATAAATTAGTTAGATATTATTCTCTAATATAAAGTTCATATTCAAATGTCTCCAGTAATAACAATACAGACTTTATGACTATTTTTATCTTTAAATCAAGGATTGTAGTGCATTTAGTTGTTGCGTTCCTTAATCTTGCCCTCCTCTTTTTTTTTTTTTTTTATTCTTTGCTGCCTTCCCCACACAGAAATTTTTTTTTTTTTTTTTTTAACATTTTCAGAGTCCAGGCCAGTGTCCCTGAATTTGGATTCATCTGATTGTTTCTTCAGGATTATATTCATGTTAAACATTTTGGCAAGGGTGATTCACGGGTCCTTTAAATTTTCTAAACTTTCTTAAAAGGTTTCATTCCACTGGTCACATCAACTAGAACTAAACAAATGCCTACTCTATGACCCACTCATTCCAGTCCTATATAACTGAGAGAAATTAGTACATATGACTACAGAAGGATGTACCCAAGAATGGTCATAGAAGCTTTATTTAAAATTGTTAAAAACTTGAAACAATCTAAATGTCTGTCAATAGGAGAATAGATAAACAAAGTATAGCATATTCACATAGTGTAATTCTGTATACCATAAAAGGAACTACTGATGCATGCAACAATATAGATGATTCATAGACACAAAGAGTCTACACTGTATGATGCCATTTAGATGAATTTCAATAACATGCAAAAGTAATCTGTGTTATTAGAATCACGGGTATCTCTGGGAGAGATAGTATTGAGTAGGAAGGGGCAACAGGAAGTTATCTAGGGTGCTGAAAATGTTCTCTATTTTGATCTGAGTGGGGGTTATATGACTGTATTTATTAATTTTGCCTGTTCTTCTACATCATGCAGATGGAATCATATACCATGGATTCTTTGGCCATAGAAGTTAGAAATTTACCTGGATAGTGGTTATGTAGGTGGATATACACATAAAAAAATTATCAGTTTGCATATTTAAAATCTGTGCACTTCACGTATCTTATAATTTAACTTTTATAAAGGTTCCATTGCCAGTGAAGATTGTGACAGGTGATTAATGTTATAGCCAACCTCTGAGGGTAAGGTCTCAGGCTCCAAATTCCCTAGGGTAACCAGACAGTTTTTATTATTTATTTGACAGTTTGCATCCTGAATTTTCTTTATGAATATGTCTCATCTGAAATGTTAATTCATAGGAAATAGCAATCATTGGATTACAATACCAGATTTGGAGCATATGATTAATTCTTAAAGTAGGACTAAGGGCCATGCAAAATGATTTGTAGTAAGTATTCGATGAACAACAGGAAATGAGGAGAAGAAACTAGACCTTTGCAACAGTTTTTTCTCAGTAAGGCTGGGAGAGGCTGAGAGAGGCTGGGAGAGGCTGGGATTCACATAGTGTGTTCCAGGTGGAAAGAGGGCACTGGTGTCACAGAATTAGTTCTCTGTTGGAAATCTTGACATTTCTGTTCATTTGAAAAGTCTCTCTCGATGGCCTCAGTGATGACCCTTTTAAGTCATCTCATCTAGACTTTAATCACCCCCCTCACAAGAGCCATGACCACAGAGGCTACAGACAGAACAACTCACAGATAGTCACTGCTCACTTAATGGCCTCCCAAAAGCAAAAACTTTTTTTTACCACTCCTGAAATCCATTTCCAGTGCTCAATCTTCTATTTTTATTCTACTATTTTCACCTCAAATAGCATTATCATGGTGGTTTTCACTTATTTCCTGTTACAAACTGACATTTGAATGAAATGTACCCATCTATTTGCACAGCAGACCCTTCTTGCATCTTGCAATGGCTGGCTTGTAAGGTGGCATCTTACGTGCACAGGGCAGAAAAGATGTTGTAGAAGCATATCCCGAGTACTAGTCCAGATGTTTTGTTTGTCCAGTATGTTACAGTAGTTAAGATACAGCAGTGGTTGCACTTATGTATGTAAGAAATGGAATGCTTCTCTTAGAGATCATGGGAATTAAACAACGACCCCTTTCCCACTCTTCAATGGCTCTCCACCTGCCTAGCTGCTTTACGGAGTCATTAATGTTTATGGAGACATTTTTATTTTCTTTCAAATTGTGTACTTAATAATGTGTTTGAACAGGTAATTCATAAATATGGTTTAAAAAAATCACATGTATAAAAGTCAGTGAAAAGTTTCTCGCTCTCTTGCTCCTGATCCCTGCACCTGTCTCTTTTCTTGGAGGCAGCCATGGTGACTGGTTTCTTATGCAGCCTACCACAAACACTCCCAGCATATTCAAACATCTATATATGCCTGTCCTTAGTGATACTTATTTCTGTAGTCTAAATTTATAAACTTAATTTAGGTATTTACATAAAGATACTTTATCAGTGAATTTAAGTCAACATTTAAAAATCTGTTAAAAACATTTCCTAAACTTCAAATGTGTTAGGGTTTTCCATCCATCCTTATTCTTCTAGTTGTTATAATAAATATCACTGAGTAATAGGTAATTACCTGGCGATTCCTTAACAGACTTTGAGTGGGAGTTAAGAATTGGATTGAATAGGTAAAAGTGGAAGAGTAGTCCAAAGTTAGTCTTTTCATAAATTACAGAACACTAATTTTGTTGAAAGAGCCATGTGACTGGGCAATCATTTGTTGAGTGCTCACTATGAACTAAGCATCCTTATTAGTTTCTCATACATATATCTGATCTGTGTAACAACCCTGCCAGGTAGTTTTCATCATCTCAAATTTACAGATGAGAGATTTCATAGAAAAACTATTTGTTCAGTCACAGAATTAGAATAAATTTAGGCTGATTAAAATTGAAATCCTGGTGGCTGTACTCCAAATTTCATGCTTTTTTCCCCTCCTATTTCATGTTAACTTTCATGCATAGCTTTACCAGTTTCCATAGTGGCTGAGGACTAGCTTATTTTTTTCTTTATTTTTTTTAAGTCTTTTTAAAATTCAATAGATGGGGGGGTACAAGTGGTTTTTGTTACATGGATGAATTGTATAATGCTGAAGTCAGGGCTTTTAGAGCACTCCTCACTAGAGTAGTGAACACTGTACCTAATAGGTAATTTTTTATCCTTTACCTCCTTCCCACCCTCTCCCCTTCTTAGTTTCCAATATCCATTACACTACTTTATGACCATATGTACCCATTGTTTAGCTCCCATTTATATGTGAGAACATGTGGTGTTTGTTTTTCCATTCTTGACATACTTAGGATAATGGTCTCCAGTTCTATCCAAGTTGCTGCAAAAGATGTAATTTCATTCCTTTTTATGGCTGAGTAGTATTCCATGGTATATATAAACCACATTCTCCTTATCCACTCGTTAGCTGATGGGCACTTAGGTTGACTCCATATCTTTGTGATTGTGAATTGCGCCGTGATAAACATTCAAGTGTAGGTGTCCTTTTGATATAATGACTTCTTTCCCTTTGGGTAGATACCCAGTAGTGGCATTGCCAGATTGAATGGTAGGTCTACTTTTAGTTCTTTGAGCAATCTCCATACTGTTCTCCATAGAGGTTGCATTAATTTACATTTTCAGAAACAATGTATAAGCATTTCCTTTTCACTGCATCCACACCAACAATATTGTTTTTTTGACTTATTCATAATGGTCATTCTGACAGGGGTAAGGTGGTATCTCATCGTGGTTTTATTTATTTATTTATTTTTGAGACAGAGTCTCACTCTGTTGCCCGGGCTAGAGTGCTGTGGCATCACCCTAGCTCACAGCAACCTCAAACTCCTGGGCTCAAGCGATCCTCCTGCCTCAGCCTCCCAAGTAGCTGGGACTACAGGCATGCACCGCCATGCCCGGTTAATTTTTTCTATATATTTTTAGTTGTTCAGCCAATTTCTTTCTATTTTTAGTAGAGATGGGGTCTCACTCTTGCTCAGGCTAGTTTCGAACTCCTGAGCTCAAACCATCCTCCCACCTCGGCCTCCCAGAGTGCTAGGATTACAGGTGTGAGCCACTGTGCTCGGCCTCATTGTGGTTTTAATTTGCATTTCTCTGATGATTAGTGATGTTGAACATTTTTTCATACGTTTGTTGGCCATTTCTATATCTTCCTTTGAAAAAAATCTGTTCATGTCTTTTGTCCACATTTTGATGGGGTTATTTGTTTTTTCTTGCTGATTTGAGTTCTTTGTGGATTCTGGATATTAGTCCTTTGTCAGATGTATAGTTTGCAAATATTTTCTCCCATTCTGTAGGTTGTCTATTTACTCTGTTGATTATTCCCTTTGCTATGCAGAAACTTTTTAGTTTAATTAAGTCCTACTTATTTATTTTTGTTATTGCTGTATTTGCTTTTGGGGTCTTAGTCACACATTCTTTGCATAGGCCAATGTCCAGAAGAGTTTTTCGTACATTTTCTCCTAAAATTTTAATGGTTTCAGATCTAACATTTAAGTCTTTAATTCATCTTAAGTTAATTTTTGTATATGATGAGAGACAGGGATCCAGTTTCATTCTTCTGCATATAAGATGAGCCTATTTCTTGTAGGAAAGCCAACATGAAGTCAAAACTCATAATACCCTGAAATAAAAAAAAAACCCAAAAACCTAATGGATGATATCCTGAGTTGTAAATAAAGATATGCATTGGGAGAAACATGAAATTGAATACAGCCATCCCTTGGTATTTGCAGAAGATTAGATCCAGGATCCCCCATGGATACCAAAATCCATGGACGTTCAAGTCCCATATATAAAATGATGCAGTATTTGCATATAACCTACTCTCATCCTCCCATACACTTTAAATCATCTCTAGATTATTTATAATAACTGATACAATATAAATGCTATGTAAATAGTTGTCATACTATATTGTCTTTTAAATTTCTATTATCTTAGTTGTATTGTTATTTTTATTGTTTTAAAAAAGTATTTTCAGTTGTGTTTGGTTGATTCCATGGATGCAAAACCTGTGAATACAGAGGGCCAGCTGTGTGAGCTGAAGAAGGCATGTAGCTTCTTCTTGTCATCACACTCCACCCCTGCCCATTCCTACCTGACATCTTCATCTTAGGGCTTTTACTTGAGTCTGGTTAAGGACATATTTTGAGCCCTTTTGGTTCTGGTTGAAGTAATTTCTTGTCTAGGTAATAAAGATCTACACACTTTTGGGCCACTTTGCACAAGATTGTCAGATGAGGTAGGCTCTAACCTGGGTAGGTCTTCCACTGGTCAGCTCTGGGCCATAGTAGAAAATCTGACTCTCTTGTTCTTGCTTCCTCTTGGAAGTAGCTTGACTTTAATTTGAGACTTATAAGAATGTTATAAAAATAGTTTAAAGAGAGCAAGATGGCAGATTAGGAGATCCCAGACACCACTCTCACATAAAAGCAATGATCAAATCAACTATCCACAAATGAGGATATGCTTGGGAGAGTCTGGAAGTGCAGTTACGTGGTTGCAGTGAGAGTAACACGGAGAATGCGGATGGCCACAGAGAAACAGTTTAATTTTTGTGATGTTAACTTTGATCACTTTGGCTAAAGCGATGCCTGCTAGGTTTCTACACCGAAAAATTACATTTTTCCCTTTGTAGTTAGGAAGTGTCTTGTGGGCAGACATTTTGAGACTATGAGCTTAGCCAGCTTTGGTTTTAGACTTATGGCTACCTTTCAGCCTAAGCCAAAATAGTTCTGCATTGGGTATTGGGACCAAAGCCTAAGAAAAATCATTGGTTGTCCTCTGTAAATATATTTTCCTAAGGTACTTTGGTAGCAAGAATGAGCTAGTCTAAGACAGGATTTGAGTGTTTCCAAGCGCTGTGGTCTCACATTGTTTCCTTACCATTTCTTCCAATTCTCAAAGAACCTTTAAGGTTTAGTCAACATAGTGGACCTTTCACAAATCATTTGAATTTTGTGGGCCTTAGTTTATTTACCTATCTGAATAGGTAGAACAAGAAAACTTCAGTGTCCTTTTTCCTTACTTATTCCCCCTGCCAGTGAGAAAGACTTCAGTGGAATCAGAAATGGAATGAAACATGTACTTGAAGAAATAAAAGAAATTTCCTGGAACAGAAGACAGATGGAAAGGGCCCATTGAGCAATATAAATATGTATTTGAGTCCATATTTAGACATTTAGAAATTAAAAAGTTATGAATAACAAAGATGGAATAAAAATATTTTGTGTCAAACATGGTTTTACTCACTGGACAATATGCAATATAGGCCATACATTTATTCAACAAAAATTTTTAGGCATTTCCTGTGTGCCAGGCATTATGTCAAATGATTAGGGATTTAGAGGCATATATGAGATGATTGTCATAGTCAGCTTGGGGATGCCACAACAAAATACCATAGGCTGGTGACTTAAATGACAGAAATTTATTTCTCATGGTTCCATAGGCTAGAAAATCCAAGATCAAGGTAATGGCAAAGTAGGTTAAACTAGGTTTCATTCTGTGGCCTCTTCTCTTGGCTTCTAGGTGGCCACTATCCTGAAACCATAAAAATTCCAGTGGCTGTGTACTCACAGCACAGACCTCTTCTTTGTTCATCAGGGGAGAGAGAGAAAGTACAAACTCTCTGGTGTCTCTTCTTACACTATCCCTAAACCCATCATAAGGGCCCCCCATTCTTAGGACCTCATCTAAACTTGGTTACCTCCCAAGCGCTCCATCTTCAAAAACTATCACATTGGGGTTTAGAACTTCAACACATGAAT
This sequence comes from Indri indri, assembly GCA_004363605.1. Classification (NCBI taxonomy): domain Eukaryota; kingdom Metazoa; phylum Chordata; class Mammalia; order Primates; family Indriidae; genus Indri; species Indri indri. Next base: position 19,332 of record RJWJ010001902.1, on the reverse strand, counting down.
TTTGGGGGACACAATTTAGTCCATAGCTATGATCCATTCCTTAAAGAAATTCTATCTGTGCGGAGCATAGGCAGGTCAGTGAACAACTTCACCACAGGCTAATAAATGGAACAATAGAGTATGTACTTGAAAAGCACAAGGGGGCAATCAGCTTGTCAGGAGGGACCAAAGCAAGCATTCCTACCCAGCTGAAGTGAGAAATTCAGAAGTGAAAAATAACATATGAAGAATTTTTTTCTTCATATACACAGTTCTTTAAATTGCTTTAGTAATAAGATGTGGCTATGAAAAGACCAGCAGTGAGGAAAACACAAGTGTGAGGTTTGTCAGCTGCAGTCTAATTTCTAACTAAGGTTAACGTGTGGTTGTTGGAGTGATGCACAGAGGCCCAAATGGCTTCTGGAAAGTTTTCAATCACAAGCAAGCCATGAAATCACAGACTAGCGGAATAGATCTAAACATCTCTATTTCGGTTTTATTGGCAAGGAAAAAAAAGGGGCCAAAGAATTTAAATAGAATTATTATTTTTTAAAGAGATGGAGGTCTCACTTTGTTGCTCAGGCTGCAGTGCAGTGGCATGATCATAGCTCACTGCAGCCTCAAACTCCAGGGCTCAAGTTATCCTCCCATGTTAACTTCCCAAGTAGATGGGACTATAGACATGAGCCACCATGCCTAGCTAATATGTTTTAACAATTTTTTTTTGTAGAGATGGGGTCTTGCTATGTTGCTCAGGTTGGTCTTAAACTCCTGGACTCAAGTGATCCTCCTGCCTTGGCCTCCCAAAGTGCTGGGTTTACAGGCATGAGCCACCATGACCAGCTCATTGTAGAATTTTGAGGGAAGAATACCTTGATTCTCAGTAAAGTACTTCGAGTTGACCTTACATGGCATCTATCCACAAAGGAGATAGGAGATGGCATAGGTTGGGTGGGTAATAAGTACAGCAAACCCTTTCGTGGCTGAAATCTGTCAGTAAGATGATGTTTAGCTAAAACTTTTTTGCTGTTGTTATTTAGCTGTGGAATTTTTAAAGAAGGATATCACCAATACTGAAGGTAAATTGAAGTTTTGTAACAATTTAGCTGGAGATAAATATCCTCAACAAACTTATGCAAGGAGCTAGAGAAAATAATGGAATAAATTGCAGAATTTGTATATCATTAGAACAATGAGACCAGTCTATCACCTGCAGCTCACTACGCAGGCCCTAAAATGCTGGTTATATCACCACTCATGCCGTTGAGAAAATGCTAAAGGGAACTGGTATATTAAATTCCCTTGTCGAAATAGATTCCCATGATGGTTATAAAGTGACAAAGTTAACATGGTAGAATGGAGGGGCAAAATTAGCTTGTGAGAGGTTGGGCCTTCACAGTCCAATTTAATTTCAGAAAACAAATGCACAGATGATTTTTAACGGTATACAAAATTCTAGCATTACATTGTGTGGCACTTATGAGTGAAAACCGAGGATCATTTGTTTTCCATCTTCTCTTAGGTTCTTTGCTTTTAAGGTCTATGTTTTTTTTTCCCCCTCCTGTGTACCATGAATGTCTCGCTAGAAAGTAGTCATATTAGGACATATACTGTGTTAGCCATTTTCATCTTACTAAGGATAAGTTGATCACATTATCTAGCTTAGAAAACAGAGAGTGAGCTGTCATGCGTGTGACAGTGGACAGGTAAGTCTTGCTAAGAAGGAGTAAGGCATATAGACATGAGACAATTCTTTGGAAAACATAGCAGAGCAAAATTGCAAAAATCTGCCTTTCAGTGCTGTTACCAAAAGTTCAGTACTTGTCCTCGAGGCTGAATTGGTGAGAATGAAGAATGAGGACAAGCGGTTTGAGGAAAAGGAAAGAGAAGTTTATTAACTTGCCATTGATGAGGAGGGCCTTAGACTAGCATCTCAAAAGACCGCCATCCTGCCTTTAAACAGAAAAACAGGGCTTTGTAGAGGGGGTTTTCTGTAGTTGATTTTCTATGTGACCAATGTCACATGTTGTGGCTCTGGGGTATTGTTGTTTAACTGTAATTGGTGGTTTTGGTCAACCTCATCTCTGCTGCTGATGATCTTGTGACCCTTGTCTGGACAATTCTGTTGAGTCACCTCCTGTGGTTTAAGATACTAGAAAACAAACAGTGAAGAACATTTTTCTGCCCATTTGATTACTGGCCTCGGCAAGGACTGCAGGTTTTAATTCCCAAAAAGTGTGGGAGGTTTTAAAGAGACAACTCGTAAAACATTTCCTTGCCCTTTTTCAGACCTTTACCTCTGCTACAGTGCCACCGCCTCTTTCTGAACACATCTCCTTTTGACAGCCACCATACTCTGGAATCTCATGCTGCTTAGCTTATGATCAATTGATTTACACAAATAAGTAGCTTAACGCATTTCTGTTTTTAAAAGCATATGTATCTTTTAATAATAATAATAACAAAGCTATTTTAACTTAAACATGCATTGCTTATAGGGACATTTAAGACTTTGGGGAAAGAGGCCAGGCATAGTGGCTCATGCCTGTAATCCCATCACTTTGGGAGGCCAAGGCAGGAGGATCACTTGAGCCCAGGAGTTTGAGACCAGCCTGAGCAACATAGCAAGACCCTGTCTCTCTCTAAAAAAAAAAATTAATCAGTTTAACCAAGCATGGTGGCATGTGCCTGCAGGCTCAGACACTTGGGAGGCTGAGGTGGAAGGATTGCTTGAGCCCATGAGTTTGAGGTTACGGTGAGCTATGATGGTGCCACTGCACTCTAGCTGGGGTGACAGAGAGAGACCTTGTCTCAAAAAAAAAGGACTTTGGAGAGTCTGGAATAGGAAATCTTTAGGAGATTTAGGGAAGGCCAGCTATATAAACTTGAGCTGAAATCCCTGGGAAAGCATAAGGAAGTTCAAAGGACAGGGAAGCTGTGTGTGTTGGGAGAGAGACTGATAGCAGGAATAGTAATATTGAAAATAAAAACACAGCGGACTATACCAATGGGTTGAAGTGGGGATAAGGGAAACCAAGGTGGTGGTGTTGGAAAAATAATCAGCTTTAGTTCTAGAGATTGTTTGGTAACTCTTATCTTCAAACTTTTGAAGGACAAGGTCATGGTTACCTCTTTCAAATTTTATGATGCACAGCTTAAACTCAAGAGAATACTCATTCCAGGCCTATAGCAGACCCCTGAGGCCTTCTGAGGAGAGATCAGGCTAATCAGAATTTGGCCTTGTTTTCTTCTTAGTCTTTAGTCCTGGCATTTTTCAACCAATATATGGGTTCTTTGGGTATTCTAACCATGAACATTTAAAAAACTTTTTATCGTGGAAAATTTCAAATATATACAAAAGTAGAGAGAATTTCCTAAGGAACCTGTGTACCAGCTTCATCTAGTTCCAACAATCATCAACATTTGTCAGTCTTGTTTCATCTATTCCCATATAATCCTCTCCTCGCCCCAGTTTTTAAGCTAACATATTTTGAAGCAAATCAGACAGTATGTCATTTTACCTATAACTGTTTCATAAAACCATGGTCATATTAAGTATACATAGAGAAATGAGAATAAAATATATTATTATAGCTTCCATTTAGTAAGTTCTACTGTGTTCAGAGCTCTATGCTAAGCACTTTGCATTGTGTTATTTTATGTCATCCTCTCGCCATCTAGCAGGCTAGACATAATTGTTCTCACTCTTCTGATGGGGAAACTGAAGGTCCTAGAGGTCCAGTAAATTGCCGGAGGTCACACGACTAGGGAGTGGTGCAACTGGGATTCAAATCTGCTTTTCCTCTGCAGAGCTTGTGCCCTTAACCATTGTGTACAAATGCCTTCCCAGTCCAACATATTAATACTTATCTTCTGAAAATGGGCCAACAGACACTCTTTTGTGGGTGAGAGGATTACTTTGCATAAAGTGATTAAAATAATTTATTCTATTGCTTAGTGCTCTTTAATAAATCCCTTGTTGATTGAGAATTTTTGAGCAGAGAAAGTATTGGCTTTAGAGTCTTATGGCTTTAGGTTGGGCACATGGTTCCATCACTTCTGGCTGTGAGACTTGGGGCCAGTTACTCAGGCTTTGAGTCTTGATCTTCTCATCAATTAATGTGAAGATTAAATGAGACACTTGAAAGTCCTGGAACAGTTTAATTTATGTAGGCTGGAACCAAGTATATGTCGGTACTCTCCCTCTGCTTTCTTTCTCTCATCTACCCCCTGTATTTCACTGAGTATGCTTTCCTTCCCCTCCTACCACCTGTCCTCCCTGCTATACAGTGAAGAGTGTATTTAGATCCATATATCCTACATTTCCTCATTTAGGATTGTTTTGGCTTAATTTCCACTCCTTCACTAACTCCCCTACACATTTTTAAATGGGTGAGCCTGGCTATTACCTTTTGTTAATTTTATGCATTATTCTTACTGCATTTTTAATGTAAGCTGCCTAAAACACTTTCAGGAAGTCAGCAGGGTGTAAGTGATCTATCTCATTATTTATTGTCACATTCTCCAGAGGATTATGAAATAGTATGTGCTGCTTGAGCCATGGCACATTTTGTCATCATTATGTTGTCAATTTCAATTAAGGCTGAGACCATCTGATGAATAGATGGGGGTAGCCAGGGGAGGGGAGGGTCAGATAAGCTGATGGGTATTTTGACAGCCTGGCATATTCTTCAGACCAATTTACAAGGCTTTTTAAATTACCTTGGCAGCTCTTCTTGGAACCCTCTCCAAGTTCCTCACATTAAAAAGTCTTCTCATCAGCACAACCAAAATTATCAATGATTAAAATGTCATAAACCTCCCAGCTCTCTGCTGGGCTCATCATATGGATGAACTCTAAGGTTTTATCATCTGAGATGTCAAGCTGATTCTCTGGTTGCCATTGGAAACAGTTTAGAGCTCTTAAAAACACAGAATAAGCTCTTCAGGTCAACGTAGCATATTCATATTGTGACTACTGAATGAATAAAATTGGATTAAAGAATCTTTTTAGAGAATTAAATGGGGCTTCTTGCTGGAAATTGGTACATTATTAGTTGGCAATGGGAAACTTACATAAAGAGATTAGATATCCATATATGTTGTATGACTCAACCATATATAGAATTAAATATAATTTTGGCTTTGTTGAAATCTAGAGAATATAAATGAAAGCAAGTATGTACACACTGATATACACACACACATGATCTTCCTCATGTTTAACAACAGCCATGTAAAAATAGTGGTTTTAGGGTCTCTGGGGGAAGATCTAAATTGGATATCATAGTGGCTTTGGAATTGCAAGACAGAGGTGTGGATAAAATAATGCAGAAATGGGGAAATTCCTAGAATGTCATCTGAGGCAAAGCAAAGTGGGAATGGGGCAAGGCTGGCTTGGGACAGGTCAACAGAAGGAGGAAACAAGTCTGCTGGCCCTTTTTGGCTCCAAGACAGTCTTTCCTGCCTGGGCGACATTTACTGGCTTTATGAAAGATCCAGACAGATGAGATCTTGGGTGTGGTTGAGTGATAGAGATAAGGGGGTGGGGAAAGAGAGTGCATTAGTTATATATTTCTGAATTACAAACTCTCTAAAAGGCAATGCCTTCAAGTAACACTCACTGATTGCTCACAGTTCTTTGGGTCAGGAGATCTGGGCAGGACTCAGCGGAGCTGGCTTTGCCGTGCATGTTGTTGGCTCGCTCATGCAGCACTGTTCATCCGACGGCTAGGAGAGGCTGTCATGTCCAAGATGGTCTCACTCGCATGCTGCAGTCTTGGTGCTTCCTGTCCTCTGGGTTGCTTCAGTTCTTCTCCACCTGGCCTTTTTTTCTGTGAGATCCCTCTTTCCATCAGGATTGCCGAGAGTTCTTTACATGGTGGCTCAGGGTAGTAAGAAAGCGAAAGTGGAAGTTGCCAGGCTTCTTAAGGCCTTGGCCTGGAATTGGCACAGTGTCACTTTTGCTATATTCCATTACTAAAAGGTAGTCATTGTGCCAGCCCAGATTCAAGAGAGAGGCAAAAGACTCCACGTCTAGGTAGGAGGTGTGGCAAGGGGCCACAGAAATTGCAGGTGATCATCTTCGCAGATAATTTTCCACAGATGGCCACCCAAATTTTTGCTGCAATGAATGCCTGGTGCCTTTGCGTTCTGGTAGGGAGCAAGGAACAGATCTCACAGGGGTAGAAGGTGGTGTTCTGATTCATTTTCCTTTCATTGGGAAGGTGGTACAGAAATAGAAGAACTGGTTTTAACTTTAGACCTGAATTATAATCCTTACTTAGCCATTCATAAACTGTGTGGCCCACTTCATACTCTGTGAACATTACTTTCCTCATTTTTAGTTGGTAATAAACATTACCTACCTGAGCTGTAACTGAAATTACTCACACTGTGTCTAGCCAAGTACTTGGTTAAAATAAGCACTCAATAATATTAATCTCCTTCTCTCCACATTTGATCTGGAAGAGGCATAACTGTGTGCTCATAAGGAGGGTGACCATAGATGTATTGTCTAAACCAGCGTACTTTTGAGTGTGCAAGGAAGTGCTATTGATAATTATATCAGATAAGAGGCATAAGCCAGGAGTATCCCAGGAAAACTGGGTCATTCTGGTCATAAGGAACTGTTGGATGGGGGCAAAGACAAGGCAGTAGCTGTTGCCTTCAATGAAAACTTTGCAGAGTCTATTTATATTAAACGTGTTCTAAAATAAAGGTATCATAAAACAGAAGAGAAAGCTCACAAGAGGAAATCAGAATCAGAGTAACTGCAGGACAATAGAGTCTGCCTTCTATTACCCTGAGTTTCTTTGTTGGTGAAGATGTATGTTGTGGCAAATTTATCTTCTGTGTGAGAGTTTAAAAAAAACTTACAAGGGAATGAATCAAATCCACTTGAAAGCACCCCCCACTCCCACTGTACTCACTGTTTCTATCTCTAGATCCCCCTTTCAATCTCTGTATTACCAAATGTATAATTCCGGAAAAGAATAATTGAGAGTAAGACCAGGGGAATTCATGTTGTCAGTCTGGTACAATGCGAATGAAGAAGCAATGAAAAACATTCCTACCCCTACAGAACCACTTAAAATACGGTTGGGCCAGGTGTTGTGGCTCGCGCCTGTAATCCCAGCACTTTGAGAGGCTGAGGTGGGAGGATTGCTTGAGGCCAGGAGTTCAAGACCAGTCTGGGCAACATAGTGAGACCCTCATCTCTATAAAAAATTTAAAATTTTGCTGGATGTGGTGGCATACACCTGTGTTCCCAGCTACTCTGGAGGCTGAGGTGGGAGGATCACTTGAGCCCAAGAGTTTGAGGCTGCAGTGAGCAATGATCGCATTGCTGTACTCCAGACTGGGTAACAGAGTGAGACTTTGTTTCAAAAAAAAAAAAAAAAAAACAGTTGGTAAAGAAAAAAATCAGACTCATGTGGTTAATTGGGAATTGTTTTGCTTTGAGAGGTATGTAGGAATGATAGGACCTGTAAGTCCATAATAGAGATATAGACATGGCAGAAGAATAGAACAACTTGGAATTGAATAAAAATGATCGTGATTGCATGTTATCATAATTTCATTCCAGATGGTTATGATGTTAAAGATTAGGTCCATGTCTCTCTTGACTGCAATGCATAGAAAGACTTAATGTCATTTTGTACTTACACAAAATATGATGTGTTCAATTCTAGATTATTTTCTGCAGTATTATTTTCCAAATTTAAGAACAGGCCAGGCGCGGTGGCGCACGCCTGTAATCCTAGCACTCTGGGAGGCCGAGGCGGGCGGATTGTTTGAGCTCAGGAGTTCGAGACCAGCCTGAGCAAGAGAGAGACCCTGTCTCTACTAAAAATAGAAAGAAATTAGCTGGACAACTAAAAATATATAGAGAAAATTAGCCGGGCATGGTGGTACATGCCTGTAGTCCCAGCTACTCGGGAGGCTGAGACAGTAGGATCGCTTGAGCCCAGGAGTTTGAGGTTGCTGTGAGCTAGGCTCATGCCACGGCACTCTAGCCCAGGCAACAAAGTGAGGCTCTGTCTCAAAAAAAAAAAAAAAAAAAAAAAAGAACAGGAAACATTTAATTCTGTTGGTGATGGATGTAATAAATGTATATTAAGGTCCTGATGTGTGTTAGTTAACCTCCAATGCATCCTCATGCATACTCAAGTATGTTTGTGTAATGATACTTAAAAATTAATCAATTTATTTATCCCCTTTCTTAACAACACGAAAGTTTTAGCATATTAATCATCCTCTAACATCCCCTATTGTTGTTTTTCCCATGTTATTGATGGCCAATATTTTGATTCTACATTGCTTTTTTTATATTTTGTATTTTTTCCTTTTTTTTGGTGCAGAAAGGCACATTGCTTTTAAATATAAATTATTTATACTTTTCGTAGTTTATAATGATTTGTGTTTAAAAATACAATGTGCTGATTTATTTACTCCTTACTTCTGGGTTTATTTTTCTTCCTATCCAAGTATATATGTAGCTTTTAGTATTTCTTTCTTTTCTTTTCTTTTCTTTTTTTTTTTTTTTTGAGAAAAGAGCTACAGTAGATTTCAGTTTTTCTTTTGGCATGGGTCTGCTCATAAAAAAATTTTTTAGTTTGAGTTAGGCTGGAAATATTTTTATTTTCCCCCTCAGTCCCAAATGATGGTTTGACATGGTGTGGAACACTACTAGGTTGAGAGCTATTTTTCATCAGTGTTAGAGATTTTTATTATCTCTGGCCCTTATTCAGTGATGTGCTGGTAAATGTTTTCTGGAAGGCCAGGGAAAGAACTCTGATTTATAGCATTTATCAATTTCTATGCTATAAATACTCCCACCATGGCTGATTTTAAGCTCCTGACATCGTAATGACTGGTTCACAAAATTTCTGGAGATTTCACAGCCAGCCGGCTGTTTCAGCGTGCCACTGCATTTACTGTTGATGATTAATCTTTGTCATTCTGTTTATCTTGCTGTTTTAAGCAATATTCTTTCTTCCTGGTAGCTTGGAAGGCTTTCTTTCACTATTGATGTTCTGCCATTTTAAAAGAATATTTAGGTGTGGGTTTACTTTTATGTATACTGCTTGGGATGCACCTAAGGACCCAAGTCTTCCTTCAGCTCTTCAAAAATCTCAGCAGATTGGAACAGCCATTGCCACTTTTCCCATTTTCTCTAGTCTCTCCCCCAGAAATTCTGATTTGATATAATTTGGAGAATCTAAATCTAGCCTCCATGGCTTTTGTTCATATTTTCTATATATTATTTTTCTGTGTTTCATTTTGGGTTTTTCTCAGCTTGTTATTTTAATTTACTAATTCTTTTTTCACCTGTGATTAGTTTACTGTTTAACGTGTCTACTAAATTTTTATTTTAATGATTATACTTATCATTTTAAGATTTTTACAATTTACTGATATATTTTTTACAAATCTACATTTTCTTAGTAAATTTCTGTTCTTATGCTCTGAAAAATTTTAATTATACTTATTTTAAAGTCACTTCCAGGTCTCTCAATTAACTCTATTCATAGAGTGTGACTTCTATTTTTTAGGTCTGATTATCTCTTGGCTATGGAATATAATAGTTAATATGTACTGAGTGTTCATTATGGCACTTTATATGCATTAGTTCACTTAATATTCCCAATAAACTATTAGTTGGATACTATCATCCTCATTCTGTAGTTCGCCATAGGGAAGTGTTCCGAAGCTAAATAACTTGTATTAGGTCACACAGTGAGGAGAGGCGGAGCCAAGAATAAGTCTAGATTCAGAGGACACACTCAAAATCACTAAGGCAGCTTCTTATATGTCTTTTTTTTTTACTCAATAATCTTTCTATTAAAGTATGAACATACATATATAGAATTGCAAAAATCATAGTGGAATGGCTTGGTGAATTTTCCCAAAATGAACGCACCCACATGTAATTCAAAGTACAACAAATTTTTGGCAACCTAGAAACTCCCTTTGTATATTGTTCATGTGTTTTCTATCTTGAATTCACTTATTTTTTTAATTTTTGGTTTTTGAATTCACTTAGTAATCCTAGTAATTCTTCTCTAGATTATTTTGGATATTCCGTGCACATGATCATTTCATCTATAAAAAAAATCAGTTTTCTTTCTTTCTTTTTAATTCTAAGCCATTATTCCTTACCTTGTCTTACAGCTGGGGACTCCTATAGTGTTGGATAGAAGTAATTCTAGCAGGCACTCTTGTCTCATTCCCATTCTAAGGACAAAAGCTTTCAACATGTCTTCATTAAATATGTGGCTTGTTATGAATTGTTGGGGGATACTTTTGGGGCTCAGAAAACAATACCTTAAAATATGGCACTTTGGATTTCAAACTGAGAGCACCTGGGGAGCAGCAAATGCAGAGAAGGGCTTTCTCTGAAGTTCCCTATCTACCTAAAGCCAAGATACTCAAATTTACCCAAAGATACTCAATTATTGTGAGTCTCTTCCCCAGATATCTCATCAACTGGTGGAAACTGATGCATATGGCAGGAAGGAAGACTAGAGCTGTCACCAAACCCAGAGTGGAGACGAACTTTATCCCAGGCTATTGTCTGTTCTTTGGACTCATTCGTTTCCCCTAAAAATAATTTACTCTTTATAATCTCTTAGGTAAGAAGTCTGATACGGGTCTCACTAAGCTGAAACTCAAGGTGTTGGCAGGAATGCATTCCATCTGGAGGCTCTAGGAAAGAATCTGAGTCCTTGCCTTTTTCCAGCTTTTATAGGTCACTAATATTGTTGGCTTGTGGCCTCTTTCCTCCATCTTCAAAGCCAGCAATGTTGTGTCTCTCTCACCATTCTCCTGTGGTCACATCTCCCTCTAACTACAGTCAGGAAATGTCCTTATTTTGATGACCCATGTGATTAGGTTGGACCTACCTGAATAATCCAGGATACTCTCTTGATCTCAAAGCCTTTAACTTATTTGTATCTGGAAAATCCTTTTTGCCACGTCAGGTAATAGAGTTACAGATTTTAGTGATTAGGATGTGAACATATTTGGGGAACATACTCTACTTATTGCATGGATGTTGAATTTTCTTTTAGTATTTATGAGTCAATCAAATAATTTTCCTTTTTATTCTGTCGTATGGTGAATTACATTGATTCTCAAATACTAGACCAGCCTAGAATACTATTCTAGTATTCCTAGACTAAATGAAAACCTGATGGTAACATGTGATCTATTTTATATTATTGTGATCGATTTGGTAATGTTTTATTTAGGATTTTTGCATCTATATTTCTGTAAGAGATAGCCAGTGATTTTTCTGTCTAAAATTTCTTTGCCAGGGATTATTCATTCTGGAGGTTCCTGTGTATACACGTTAAAATAAATTTGCATGTCAATCTGCCTCGTGTCATTGATTTTTTTCAGTGAATCTTTTTGGGGCCAAGGGGCTTGGGCCCTGCGGTTTGGAGTATTTGGCAGGATCACCCAGTCACTCTGTTCTTCTGGAAAGCTGCAGTGAAGAGAACCCAGGAAGCTGATTTGCCAACAAAAAGTGTAAGAATTTCTTACCAGCCAGGCTCCTGGCCTCTCTCTCTGTAAATTCCAGTTGAGCAGATGGTAAAGATCACTGTTTGTATCCTCTGTAAGGTTTTGATTAATGAGAGAAAAAGGATTTATGTGACTAGTCTTGGGTTGTGGTGACTCTGGTGTATTTTGTGGTACTTTGTGGTATCAATATTCTTATTGCTTGATCCCTTTCCTCTCAGAAATAGTCCTTTTTGTTGCTATTTTCCTTTGTCTTTGTCTCTCTGTCATAAAGATGGGTACCATAGGGTGGGATACAGGCCTAGAACCCCTATAAGCCTGCTGTTTGAGCTCACCCTGCAGAACAGTCAGTTTTGCAGTTCTGGCTAGACCAGTGTCTATGAAGATAAACTTTGCTGTGGGTCCCCAAAAGGAAAACTGGATGAGGTTCCCCTCTCACCTGATTTTATGTCCTTGAGAGCTTGTCTTGTGACCAAGTGGGAGTACTCTCTCTTGGTCTCCATTATGTGGGGGGCATGATTTTTTGGGATAACATCAGATGACTAGTCTGAAAAGATTAGGACCTGAGACACGTAATAGTCTGAGCAGCACACTCTTTGTACTGAATATGTCAAGCTCTCAGGGGAGACTTTATGTAACTTTTGACTTTTTGAGGTACTCATTTATTATTGATCCTGTTCCCTTTCTCAGCTTTTGATTTTCCATCTTTTTCCATCTGTGGAGGGCACATGAGGCTTTTAGGCCTTTGTGTGTAGATGGTCAGGTGAGAAGTTGAGATTCTACAGAATATGGCTGGACAAAAATGTGGGCTGTACCCTGTTTGTGGCTAGCAAACTTTCCTTTCTTTGAGCTGCTTTTGTGGCTTTGGGGACCTTGTGAAATTTCTTTCCATCTCTTTGGAGACACCTTGTGTGTCCTTGGTGAAGGCACAACCTTGTTTAATCATATTTACCTGTAGTAATTCTTGAATACAGGTTTCTGATAACTTTGGAAATTAAACCATTGGACTAAAACAAAGCAAACTTCCAGAACCTTAATTTAAAAGGCACTTTAATTTAAAATTTTCTTGTGGCGTCTAAAGAGCCATGGACAGATTCCTCTTAGGTACAAAATTCTGCTGTATTGTTTTATCTTGTCACCTTTTCGGCTTTTGGGAATACCAGAAATTACTTTGTATTGTGAAAAAATTTGACCTTGATCTGTATAATGACTAGGCAAGAATGACAATATTAGAGGTGGCTGAGTATAGTTGTTTAATAGTTATTATTACAAGGGCTTCTCTTTGCACATTTATATAAGAAAAGCATAGTTAGGGCACCTAGAGGCTATGGAATTACTCACCAATGAGGGATAGGACTCCCATGGGGGATCCCAGAGTAGACTGATTAGCATTGGTTTGCCCACCAGCCTCAGGAAAATGACCTTACAGTGAGGTGCACTGTGGAAGTGTAACAGAAGTAAAGGTCTGAAAAAAGACAAATTGTCTTACGAGTTGTCTCTTTAAAAACTCCTCACCCTTTTTGAGGAATTAAAGCCTACATTTGTTTTTCTCGCAGAATAACAAACCATTTCCTCCTGTCTTCGGCACTACCACCGCCCTTTCAATAACACTCTTGCCTCTAGAATCATATGTTCAGAGTATGTGTATACACCCAGCACAAAGTAGGTGCTCAAATAGTAATCTCCCCCATACCTTCCTTATCTACCATGCACCATCCATTTCCCCATATGATTCCAACCCCATAGTAAATGCATTTACATGTTATGAAAACATCTATTGGGTAAAATTGGATCTTATTTGGATAAAGGAATTCTGACATTTATATAAGCATTTGGTAGACAGAAAATATAACAGGGAAGAAGGTATTCTTCTGTGCAATATTTTTATGTTTAAGGAAGAAAGATGGAAAATTACTATGTAACTTTGTCCAGGTTACTTTGACTGAAACACATGTCTTTGGTGGATTTCTTTTCCTCAAAGAACTCTCTAAATGCAACTTCTTGCTGGACTCCTCACCCATCATCATGTTGGAAATCCTTACTAGACCTATGTATTTAGGGAGTTTTGTCAGAAAACATTTTTAACTTGCAATATTTAGAGGAATCATATTTACTGTACTGAGTAGATTCCTGAAGCCCCTGATTCAAGGCCTTAGCTCCCAGAGGGCATTTCTAGACCCACCCTGGAGCAGAGGGAACCACTGCCCTGAAGGGAAGGACTCAATCCTGGCAGGATTTGCCACCTGCTGACTTAAGAGCCCTTGGGCCTTGAATAAACATCAGTGGTAGCCAAGCAGTAGTTGCCGTGGGCCTGGGGCAAGATTGTGCTGGCTTCAGAGAATTCTCCCACATCTTACCCAAGTCCACCGAGGAGGTACCACCAAGAATCTCCAAGAGTTGCAACATTACTGGGCTTGGGGTGCCCCCTAGGCCTGATAGAGCTGCAGCGACCAAAGACTTAGATCACAACACTCAATTCCCTTTGACTATCTGGTAAGTCTTCTCAAGAAGGATGGGTACGAAGAAGCCCAGACTGCAAAGATTAGAATAAATATCTAACTCTTCAATGCCCAGACATTGAAAAACATCCACAAGCATCAAGAACATTCAGGAAAACAGGCTTTATATTTTGGGCAAGACTACCCCAATGATGGAGTTGGGTCCCATCAGGAGTTACGTCATGTCTGGTGGTCTTTTTGTGATGTTAGCAATCACTGATGCTCAATGCAGGGAGAGAGTGTATAACTCATTAGAGGTTGCCAAATGGTGATATTCCTTCATTCTTTATTTTTTTAGTTGAAATTCTATCAATTACATGGCAATTCAGTGGTACAGTTTGTACAAGAAAGGCAGATAAATGCTTGATTCTTTCCCCTTATTTCCCAGTTTTTAAAATAATAAAGTGTTTAACTCACATTCTTGAGTGGTAGTCATTCTTATTTTGGCATAATTTTGCACACATGTAGTTAAGTTACATTGACCCTCAAATTGTTTCTTATTTGCTTAATGGCAGCTTTTTAAAGTTACCCCTAAGCCATTTTGACACAATCCTTGTTTTGTTACTATGTAAAATAATTGCATGACTCTAAAATCAAAGATATGAAATAAGTTATATTCAACAAAGTCTAGCTTATATCCCTGTCCCCTTCACACATTTCTCTTCCTAATCTATAGATATTTTTATCTGTATTGTTTTCCTTTCCATTTAAAAAAGTTAATAAAACTGTATAAATATAAAACATACATTGTGTGTATAATATATATATATATATTTACTTTTCTTTACATCTCTCATTTCTTGGATTATTGGTAGAAATCATTATTTTTTTTTAACTTAATATATCCTGGTAAGTGCTCCATGAGGAATATTGTCAATTCACTTTCATAGCTCTGGAGTACCCCACTGTATGAATATACCAGTGTATTTAACCACTCCATTATTGATGGACATTTGGGTTGTATTTGATATTTTGACATTACAAATAGTTCTGCAATGAATAGCCCAGGTTGTATGGCTTTTTGTACTTTTTTTCCCATTATATCTTTGGGTTAGATTCCTAGGAGTACACACAATTTTTCTAGATATCATCAAATTCTCCTCCATAAAGGTTACACCATTTTGAATGTTCACCAGCAATGTATGAGAATGCTGCTGTTCCACAGCTTACCAACAGAATATTTTGTAGAACTTTTGAATGTTTGCTTGGATTCTTTTAATATTTTTCTTTATCTTTGGTTTTTAGCAGTTTTACTGTGATGAACTTATGTCTAGGTTTCTGTCTATTTATCTTGTTTGGGGTTTATAATGCTTCTTCAATCTATCTTGATGTCTTTCACCTTTTTTGGAAAATTCTCAACCATTGCCCCTTCAAATATTGCTACAGTCATGTTCTGATATTTTTCCATCTTTGGGACTCTAGTTACAAATAAGTTAAACCTTTCTCTATATCTCATTTACTTTTAATGTAGATGCTGAGTTCTTAATTTGAATTACTGCATTTCTCATTTCTAGAAGTTTTATTTAATTATTTCTCATAATTCCAGTTCTTTAATGATTTCATCACCTACAGGGTGTCCCAAAAGTATCCATACAAAGGAAAATTTTTGTAAAATTTTGTAATGAATACTTTGTAAATAAAGGTACATTTAGCTACAATTTCCCATTTTCCCTATGTCTGTCGACTTTTGCGACACCCTGTATTTTCTTAAACATACTAATGACAGTAATTTTAAACTCTGCATTAGATAATCCAAATAAATGCGTCTTTTGTAGTTCTATTTTTTTCTTTCTGGGTATTCCTGGTTGTTTTTTATTTAATAGAAAACATTACATATTAAAAACTGTAGAGAGTCCTGAGGATGCATCCTTTCTCCTAATAGAGTTTACACCACTGTCTAGTAGGCAAACAGAATTGGTACAGATTTCATGTCAGTTAGGAACTGAGTTCACTGGAGTGAACTTGTAAGGCTCTGGGACATTGATTTGTCCCTGCCCCTGGGGTATATCCATTTTACGGTCCTGTTGAGAGTCCAGATGTAGTATTTACTGGACTCTTACACTTATTTGGTCTTGAATTCTAATTTTTTCTCTTTAGCCTTGAGGCTACCAAAAATTCTTCCTTTGGAACATCTTTGCATTTAGTTTCCTAGATTTTTGCCCTATGCCGCATAGGCATTCAACAAATGCCTTAGGTGAAGATAACCCAAGAGTTTTAGAGTTCTCTTCATTTCTTTTCTCTTCAGGATCTTGGCCATTGAATTATTGGCTGCCTCAGGAGGTCCAAGCTCCAATTTTTGTCTCTTCATCCCCATGATTTGCTGGAAGCTCTGCTTTTATAGTTCTCTTCCCAGATTCTGATATCATGCAAAGAGTTTGTAAATGTCTTGAAGGTAAAAGTGGTTTACTGGGTTTACATCTCTGTGATCTTGATTTCTCAAGTTTTAGTTGCCTTGATAGCTCTCTGATGCCTTCACATAGATGTTTTTGGAAGTATTATATCCGATCTTTCCAGTTGTTTTTGGAAAAATGATTGTTCTTCCATAAACTACTCTGTTATGTCAAGATTGTAAAGTCACGCATGCATTTTTTTGGCATCTGAATTTTATAATGTCATGCCTATCTTCTATATTTTATAATTTCTATGAGTTCTTTAAAGGAATTGTATGCATATATGTGTGTTTGTGTGTTTGTGGGTGGGTCCTGCATATGCTTTTAGTCTTAGAGGCCTTTCTACGTGGCAGTTTCACTTTTGTTTTAGCTAGGATTGTATGGGGTAAATCACTTTTGTATTGGTTATCATGTTTGTTTCCGTGATTGAAGCTTCAGCATGTGTGGGTATCCGTATTTGATCCTCACTCATGCATAGTATAAGATCTAGTTTCTCTCAGGTAATTCTGTCTCCACTTGTGGCTTGAAGTGGATGACTGATTTATGTTGCAATTTTGGGCCAGTAAGCTGAGATTTTCTGATCTTTGTTCTCTGAACATAGAATGTTTTCCTTCCATTGATGAAACCATAGTCTGGGTCATGTACAATTGTGTTCAAAACTCCATTGACACTTGATGAAAGCGAATTTAGAGCCATTATATGGAAACACTATTACTTGAAGCATTTACTTATAGCTATTACTTACAGCAGGCAATAAACTACCAGAATATATTATCCACAAGAGATTTATAGGCTCAAAATAGAAATACTTGACAGAGTATTCCTAGAAATTAGTGAAAGTAGGAAAATTGATAATAAATCTAATATACGTTAACATTTTTAGCTTCAAGGCTAAAATGTAGAAGTGGTGTCACTATTGGAAGGGGAAAAGAAGGGAAAGGAACCTTAATATGTTAAGTCCTTATGTGTGCTAGGTACTTTATATGTTTAATTTCATTTAATCCTCAAAACAATCTTATTAGAAAAATACTGGTTTCCTCATTTTACTAATGAGAAAATTGTTACTTAAAGAAGCAACTCATTTAAAGTCACAGAATTCCTTTCAATGCAGCATAACTCTAAATTCAATTCCTTTCAGTTTTATCAGTATATATTGAATGGAAATTGGGGGAATAGGGGTGGAAGAAGACAGACTAGGTCTCTGATTTATAAATGGATGAGATGCCCTTTTGGCATCTCTCTCTCTCTTTTGCTTTTACTGTTTTTTATTTGTATAAATTTATGGGGTACAAGTGCAATTTTGTTACGTGTATAGATTGCACAATGGTAAAGCCAGCCACAGCTGTTAGAATAACTTTTTGGCTTTTCTTGAAGCACCAGTTTTCCTGTCATTTCATGGCTAATTCTGAATGTAGTAATCTTTTTAGATGTCAGTCATTCATTCTGGTATGTTAGTTCATTGAGTATAGTGACAGAATTATATCCATTTTTGTGTCCTTAGTGCTTAACATTGTATATGATGCATTAGGTGAATAAATAAATGAACAGGTAGTAGTTGCTAGATCCAATACTCTTTAAAACAAATTTTTTTTTATGTAGGCATATTACAGGGGTACAAATGTTTAAGTTACGTATATTGCCTTTGCCCCACCTGAGTCAGAGCTTCAAGCATGTCCATCCCCAAGACGGTGCGCACTGCACCTATTAAGTGTGTATATACCCATCCCCTCTTCCCCTCTCCCATCTGCCTGACACCTGATAAATGTTATTACTGTATGTGCACTTAAGGACATGAACAGAAACTTTTCAAAAGAAGATAGACTAATGGCCAATAAACATATGAAAAAATGCTCAGCATCTCCAATCATCAGGGAAATGTAAATCAAAATCACCGTGAGATATCACTTATCCTCAGTGAGAATGGCCTTTATCAAAAAATCCCGAAACAACAAATGTTGGCGTGGATGCGGAGAGATAGGAACACTCATGTACTGCTGGTAGGACTGCAAACTAGTACAACCTCTGTGGAAAGCAATATGGAGATACCTCAAAGAGCTACAAGTAGATCTACCATTTGATCCAGCAATCCCATTACTGGGCATCTACCCGAAAGAACAAAAGACATTCTATAAAAAAGAATGCATTAGAATGTTTATAGATTCAATATTCTAATGGAGATTCATCTTACAGCAAAACCTGTGCTATTCCCTTTATTCCATGGTGCCATGGAAAGAGGAGAATGTGCTAGGAGAAGCTGCCTAATGAAATATGCCAATGATATGCTCTTCAGTGCATAAGCTGTGCATTAGCACAGATAGAATGGATCATATTTCACTTTGACTTTGGAAAGAGTTGGCTTTGATAATTCACACAAATAATTTCTCCCTTTATACCACATATCATCTTTTACTGAATAATGGGAAATAAAAATGACTAATAGTGATACAAATGGCTATCTTCTCCAATTTCTTTTTTTTTTTATTTCAGCATATTATGGGGGTACAGATGTTTAGGTTATGTATGTTGCCCTTACCCCCCCTCCAATTTCTTTTAAATTGTTTTGACTTTAAATATATTTCCGTTATTATTTAAAGCACAATGATTTAACAGTGATATTAATAGCTAACTTCTCCAATTTCCTTTAAATGGTTTTGCTCATAGATATATCTTTTTTATTATTAAAAACACAGTAAATTCTTTTTTTTTTTTTTTATTCCAGGGTATTGCGAGGGTACAAACAATACAGTTACACTTTATGCCTTTGCCTCACCCAAGTGCGGGTTTAAGGCATGCCCTTCCCACCCCCCCCCTTAGTGCTCCCCGTGTCCTTTAGTTGTTGATTTGCCCCCCCATCCCCCTAATCCCTAGAGAGTATTTCTGCCATGTGATCAACCTAGTGTTGATCAGTTAGAACCAGTTTGATGGCGAGTACAGGTGGA